>PVIC010020817.1:0-29154 GCA_004025085.1 Thryonomys swinderianus | reverse complement strand
TTTATCAGACAAAGGGCTATTATCTACAATATATAAAGAACTCAAACAGATCAGCCTCCCCAAGTTTAAAGACCCAATTCAAAAATGGGCATCTGAAATGAACAGACACTTCTCAGAGGCAGAAGTCAAAGAAGCCAAGAAACATATGAAGAAATGTTCAACATTACTGGTCATTCGAGAGATGCAAATGAAAACAACACTGAGATTTCATCTCACTCCACAAAGAATGGCTGCGATTACAAAATCAACCAACGATAAATGCTGGTGAGGCTGTGGGGAGAAAGGAACCCTTCTCCACTGTTGGTGGGATTGCGGACTTGTGCAACCATTGTGGAGATATGTGTGGAGACTTCTCAGAAAACTAGGACTAGGAGTTCCATTTGACCCAGCTATCCCCCTGCTAGGAATATACCCAAAAGAATTAAAAACTCACATTGGAAAGACAGATGTACACCATTGTTCATAGAAGCTCAGTTCATGATAGTTCAATCTTGGAAACAACCCAAATGTCCATCAACTGGAGAGTGGATAAAAAGATGTGGTTTTTTTACAAAATGGAGTATTACTCTGCCATAAAGAATGACAAGATCGATCCATTTAGGTGCAAATGGAGACACCTGGAGGATATACTAATAAGCGAAATCAATAGATCACAGATAGACCATTACCGGATCTTCTCTTTGGCATGAACACCTGTAGAAGCAAATGAGCTCTAGAAAGTATGACAGCTTTGATAGAGTGCAAAATTTCTATAGTTATGTAATTCTTGATCTTTAAAATATTTTTATCATCATTTCTTGGCCTTTTGGCTAAGATCAAGTGTAAAATATTTTCATATTTACTGCCTCAATTAACTTTTATAATAAATTTTAAATAAAAATATAGTTTTCAAATATCCAAATTTCCAATTTCCAGTGACTCAGTTGGTGAGCTTGCCATATATATATATATATATATATATATATATGAGCTTGCCATGTAATTTCTACTATATATATAGTAATTTCTACTATATATATAAATATATATATAGTATATATGTATATAAATTAAAATTTGAGTGTGAAACAAAATTCTCCTGAGGAACAATATACTTTCATAAGATTACATTGGTTCAATTACAACACATAGAACACAAAAATGAAACAAGTCAAATGTTAAAAACTATTGTTAGTTATAAATGTCTTATTGATATTTCTGCTAAGTGGTATTAAAAGACTATAGTAAAAGAACATTAAGTCTTTTGTTCTATATTTAATAAAATACTTGTCACTGAACTTTCCCAGAGAAAGAGTTCTGGTTATGCTGACAACTAATTCTCACTTTGGTTGCGCATGAAGTGGGTGATTTGATTTTTTTTGTTTGGTACCAGGGATTAAACTTGGGACTTGAATTTGTGAGACAGATGCCAGAATCACTTAGCTGAATACATGGCCCAAGATGACTTGGTTTTAAGTGGATATTATACATTTAGGAATGGTGGGTATTCTTTAAGTATGCTTTAAAATGTTTTAAAATATGCAAAGGATCATTAGGAGAAAAGGAATTATTGGAAATGATTTCTCTTTAAACAGAAACATTTAGACCATCTTGTCTTTTAATTGATTCTTTTATTTGAGAGTACAAAATGTAAGGGAAGAAATAACATCAGGTATTTTATCAATATCTTAATGGATATAAGTGAAACAACTACAAAGACAATATCCAATTTGCATGAGTTTCTAGGTTTATGATATATTCAGAGTTGCAAAATTTAGAAGTACTTTAATTTCTGGATATAGTCAAAAGAATGTTATATTGATCTGAAGATAAGATTTGTAAGCAAAATTTATATAGAAAGAAAAATCATAAAAAGAAAAATGAGAGCTCAGTGTTTCCAGCATATGCCTGACAAGCACAAGGTCTGAACTTTGATCCCTGGTATGACATACCATGTGCCGGGTGCAGTGGCTCACGCCTGTAATCCCAGCACTCAGGAGGCAGCGGTAGGAGGATTGCTGTGAGTTTGAGGCTTGCCTGGGCTACATAGTGGTCTCAGGGGGACTACAAAGTGAAACCCTGCACCAAAAAACTAAAAAAAAAAAAAAAAAAAAAGTAAATGGAGGATAAAAACAAATATAGAGCATCTGAACGTATCTGACACTGCAAAACAGAACTATAAGCATTTTTTTTCCTCTACAGGTAAGCAATTTTTCAAAACTTCCTCCTGCTCAGCACATAACACATATCCCCTTCTCTCTTCAAGCCACAAGAAATTTCAGAATAGGTAGATGCCTGTTCCAATAGACTGGAGCCCAAGTTCTTTTCCACACGAAACAGGAATTAACAACAAGATGGCTAGAAGTGGTAGAGCAAATGTGGAGATGTCTATTATCCCTCTTTGTTCTCCTTTCCCCTGAGCTGAAAATGGCTTGCAGTGACAAACCAAGTGTGAAAATCTGCATTGTCTGTAAGAAAGACCTCCAGAAGAAAAAAATCTTGCAGTAAGAACAGGCTTTATTTAAAACCTGAAGCTGTGGATGGCTCTGAAGTGCCAGAACAGAACACTCTGTTACAGACTAAGCGGCTTAAAAGGGGCAACAGGGAATAAGGAGCTAAAAACTATTCTGAGGTAACATCGTCTATCTTAGTTCATGGTCATTAGTACATTTTGTGTTTGCTTAAGTTTTTCTATAGTTCTGCAGTCTGGAATGATCGGCAACATTAACAGGAACCAGGCTACTTAATTAGTGGTATTATTATTAAAAGCTAAGAGAATGTGGGCAAGAGTCAGAATTCATGGGAAGCTGTCCTTCAGAATTTTACTTATATTCCTGACTTTACATAATATAAAGAAAAATAAACTAAATCTTGATCTGACTGTTTCCTACTGTTTATGGGTGCTGTGTTGGACCCACTAGAATTCGGGTCTGAGAGTGAAGAAGAGCTGTGCTGACAGCGTTCTTAATAACTATCTTGTGAGTGAACTGTAGTCCTGTTGGTGAGAAATCTTTGATTTCTTAACTAGAAATGATAAGAATATACATGTGAATCCTAAAGGGAGCTGTTTTAAACTGAGTGAGGGCAGAGGAGTGGGGCCCATAGGGGTGATTTTTCAACCAAGACGCCTATGTCTGAATACGGATAGACCAGATCTGGAAGAAAGAAAGGGTAAATATGATTAGGAAGAGTATTAAAACAATGTGTCCAAGAAGGGGTATGAGCTAGGAGCTCCTGGAAGGGATAGGCCAGCCAGAGAGTGTCCAGGATGAAGTCTGACATTCTAGAACACAGGTTGATCACAAGGCCTCTTGATGTCGTCTTTTGTGAGTCTGGATTTGTTGGTGAACGAATAACAGGTGTCCCAGAGAAAGGCACAGAGCCCCTTTTTTGTGGTGCATGATTTTAGGTCCCAGTGGTTTTGTACTAAACAGAACCAAGCAAATGGATTTAATCTTGTGAATGAATGAGTTTAGTAGAAAGAGGGTAGAGAAATGGTGAAAGGGAGGGTAAGTTTAGTTAGGCAAGGTAGTTGGCAAGGTGGGCCAGGTTTGGGGCAGTAGCAGAACTTTGTCTTTGTACAACAGAGTACTGAATTTTGTTTGTTCTTAGTTGGGAACTGAGGTTGTCAGCATGGGCAGCCACTGGGTGGAAGGAAGGCTGTGCTTGACTTTTAGTTTGACTAGCCCAGTGTAAATAGTAATGACTATTTTTTATTTTTGTGAGGAGGGAAATTAAATGAAAAAGTGACATGTTGAAAGGGTAAAAGAAGATGCTGAGTGGCATGGACTGAGGCAGGTTCAGCATAACTATAGATGGGAAAGTATTGGGAATTGAAATGTAGGCGAGGGATGGGAGTAAGGTGTAAGGAGAAAGGTAGAAAGTGGAGAGGGCAGGAGGATTTTAGAAGGTAATTGTTGTCCAGAGCTCAAGAAGGAATTCTTTTCTCAGGAGGAGGATGGGACACGAGGCAATCACCAGGAGAGGGCAACTTAAGGGTGCTTCCATGTAGGGATGTAAAAGCTGGTAACTTCTATTGCTGATAGGGAAGATGTAACTATAGGTCTCAAGATGGTTGACAAAAACAGTCAGTGGTTTGCATGTGAGAAGTGAGATAGATTTATATTGGACCAGAAAAATTACCCTGAGCTCTTTGTGTGACAGTGGCCTTGAGGTGCAAGTGTTATGAGTCCTCTCGGTCTTCAGCTAGAACAGGTCCTATTGAATCAACAGGGCAATGTGTGGGGTGGCTGGTCTCACCCTCATGTTGGAGCAGGATAGTCCATCTCTCAGCCTTTAACCTACATATAGAACAGTGTTTCCTGGGGGATGTGGATTTGGCCATTGTTTTGTCCAATGTGCCAATTTGCCACTCTGAAATCAAGGCTCAGAGTGTTCAGGGTATTATTGGTTGGGTAAAGGCCTGGCCAGCATGTTGTTATGAGAAGCTTGAGGGTCTTTTGGAAGCATGTCTGGTAACATTTTGGTTTTGGTAGGCCCTGAAAGCAGTGGTCATGGAACTGGTCACAGGGGTTTGAGGACCATCTTTGAATATTTTGATCTTTGTTCTGATGTCAGAGGCTGTCCGGTAAGTGAAGTAAGTCTTGAGAAGATGTTGCTCCTTGGCTGAGGAGAGATCTAAGTGAGTGTAAGTTTTTGCTATCTCTCTGAGTCAGGCTGTGTACTGCACCAAGTTTTCTTGGGGGTCTTTATAGCGCTTTGAAGTTTCCTAAAGTTGACAGATGTAATGGAGGCACTGCCTAGACCGAAGAGAATGTGTTTAATAGAGCCTTGACATTTTTATCAATCTCTGCGATCTTCACAACTCTGTCACTTGTGCTCCATCTATGGCCTAAGAACAGTAACTGTCTTGAGGTCTTCATGATTATTTTGGATGTGGGCTTCATTGATCACTTGGATGTTCGTTGTCAAAATCCATTGCCCTTCATCAAGGAGGAGAGTAGTGGTGAAAGCGTCATGAATGTGGAGGGTTTGTTGAAAGAGGTATAAGGGATGGGGAGGTTCAGCCAGCTCAGTATGTGTGGTACATCAACAGAAAGACTGTGCTACAGGAGGGGAGGGGAGGCTCAAAGGGTGAGCTTTGTTATGGGGATCAAAGTTTTTGTGTGAGGAAGAGTTACCTGCCATGAGGTAGAACAGAATGAGTAGGAGGAAAGATGAGAGCGGAGGATGAAAAAGGCTTAGCCACAAGATATTGTGAAATAGTAAGAAAAATTATTCAAAGGGAAAAGGGTGGGTAGGGGTAAGTAAAGAAGGGAAATAAAACATTTTATGATTAGAAAACCAAGAAATCAACCCGGTGTGGTGGCTCACACCTGTAGTCCCAGCACTAGGGAGGCAGAGGCAGGAAGATTGCTGAGTTCGAGGCTTGCCTTGGCTACATAGCGAGCTCAGGGCCAGCCTGAACTACAAGTCAGACCCTGTCTCAAAAAAAAAAAAAAAAAAACCAAAGCTTATGTATATAGGGAGCAGAGGGTTATGGGGGAGGCAGGAGAATGGGAAAAAATGAGAATTAAGTTATGCCATGTAGTGGTGCAAATTCTCAGTGTTGATTGTAATCATAATGTGTATATAAAATATACTAATAAAATTAAGAAAAATAAGAAAAATGCTTAGTCATTTGGGAACTCTTGTCACTTGCCACTTCTCTTCATGTAATTATCAAGGTTACAGAACATTTGAAAATCAAATGAATCAAATTCAGGCTATTAACTTTAGGCGAGGCCATGAATGATTAAAATATGAAATGTTTTGGCCAAATGTCTCCCTTCGGGCTAAGAGGATTTTCTCAGTAAAGTAGAAGGAAGCTCAAAGGGGTATTAGGTAGAATCTGAGACATTTAGAAGCTCATGGAAGGTAATAAGAGAATGGCTGGTGTCTACAGCTTGTTTCAGTGCAGACTCCAGACAAGAAAAGGGACCTGGACTTAGCTCTCTAGTGGGCGTAGCCCAATCTATTAGAGAAGGTGGTTTTCTGGGAGAGTGGGGAGACATCCCCACCTCAAACTCTCCGAAGTCTCCACGGATCCATGAGTATCACATACCAACATGAGCTTCCATGGATGCTGAGCAGGAGGAGAAAGGGAGCTGCCCCTGAAAATTCTGAGCACGTAGAAATGAGGCTAGTGACTGGGCATGTGAGAAGCAAGACAAGGCCATGCTTGCCTCTTCTGTTGTAAGTTTTTAGAAAAGATAAATAAGATAAACAGGAAATGTGGCATTGAGAATAGTAAAATAGTAAATGGGAGGAATGGAACACCAAAGTGACCTCTTAGCTACTGGTGCATTAGTATAAACCCTCAACTAGGTTCCAAACCGGGAATGAATTCCTATGGACTGCCTCATTCTGTATGAGGGACCAAATCAACAGCTTTGCCTGGAGAGGAGCCTAGAGGATCAACCATGTTGCAGAATGTGAAGTATGCGGAAGTGAGGCGATTCTTTGGAAACACCAGACACTCAACAGTCACCCTCTAGAACTTCTTTCCTGTTGAGTCCTCAAGGTTAGGTGAGAAACACCAGAGTCCAGTTAGGTCCTCCACTTTGCTAAGGGGAGGAGGAAAGCAGGGCCAAAAGGAGGATTGTGATCATCTTCTCGTCCCTGTGTGGGCAATACATGAAAGAAATACAGAGGAGAGAAGGAGAAAAACTTGCTACAAGGGCAGGTTTTATATAAAATTAAGACCTGAAAAGGCCAAAAGTCTCCAGTGTGCCAGAACAGCAAAGAATAAGTAAGCTAACAACTATTGTGAGATCAGGTCATCTGTTTTAGCTCATGGCTTCTGGTCCGTTTTGTGTTTAAGGTTTTCAACTCTTCCAGTGCTAAGGGGCTGATAGTCTGGAATGGTTTATTCTATGAACAGGAATCAGGCCAGTTAAGTAGGGGTATGGGCATTATTTTAAAGTTAAGAGAACGTGAAGGAAGTGTCACAACTCATGTGAAGATCTCTTTCAGACTCGCTCTTGCATTGTGTTTCTGTGACCTCCATCCCCTCTTTTCATCATTATAAAAGACATTTACCTGTATAAAATGAGATACTGGTTTGAGGCAACTAGGTTCTTCTAATATCTTAGAGGTATTTTCCCTCCCTAACTTTGCTTCACAGGAAGCACACAGACCTAAGCTTATAAACCGAAGGAACTTGAAGCCATTTTGTCACAGTCAGAAAGGAGCTAAGTCCCCAATCTTGAGAGGTATGCATCCTGCCAGGCACTTGGGCAAATGTACTTGGTGCTGAGCTCATAGGACCTCAGAGACATTCCAAGAGCTGCACCGGATACTTTCTGAACCCACAAATCTCTTCTGTATTTGTGAATAAAGTAGTTTTTTCTTTAACTGATGGCTCCACTTTATTTTGCACTAAAAAGTGTATTCCAGGGATCTGCAGTCTCTAGCATTTGGCTCTTTTCTAAGCTGATCCAGCAGCACCATTTGATAATAAATGTCTTCACCACCTGTGACCATTTGGATATATCACGGGTCATTTTGCAACACTGACTTGTGTTAGCAGAGATTCAAAGGAAGCAAAACTTTCTAGCACTAGTTTTATTGGTTTGGACCACTCATTTATATAGGTTGGCTTTAGTTTTCATTCATTCTTTCTTTTTTATCTTTATCTTCTTTTTGCCATCTTTATACTTGCATTACAGCATGTTCTATTATCTTCTAGAATTATGTAAGCCATTTTGGACTTCAAGTCAATTTGAGGATTCTTTGTGAGCTAATATAAATTTAAAATTATTGACTCATGTATTGACAAAAGTTTGTTTTAAGAAGCTAGGGAGGGTATGAGGGTGATCTGACCATAATAATAAGTATCCTCCCCTTGATCACTGGGGTTGATTCCACTGATCTGACTGCGGGGGAAGGTGTTCCCTTCCTCCTTTAGTATTCCATCCGTGTCCCTCCGAAAGCCGTGGACTTGGTTGGTGTAAGAGGATGACCATTCTTGATAGAGGAGAAGGAAGACCATTTCCTTAGTCACTGTTATAGGAGTAGTTAGATTCACTGCTAGAATATTCAAACAAGCTGTCAAGAAGATAGAGACACTGGTGCTTTTTGAGGACCTCCCTTGCAAAATGCTAAAGTTGTGCTACTTTGCAAATCCTTTGAAAGTACTGGGGGCTGAATAAGGTGGCATCGCTGTGATACAACTTGGCCTGTATAACTGAAAATGCAATAATTTCATTTACTTGTTTTTGAAAGGTTTTTTTTTTTAGAGTAAGTTTGGATAGAATAATATTCATAGTTACACTCTTTTCTCTATTTTAGATTAGTGACAAATACATATAAGAGACTTTTGAACTCACTGAACTAGCAGCTATTTGGTTAATATTGGTGAGTTTATTGAGGCTTAAATTTCCTTTCATTTTGGCTATCAGGCCTTCATTTTAAACTAGTACTGTTTCAAAAATGTGTCAAATACTGTTTGCTGAAAATTAATTTTTGGCTCTCTCAATCTCCACTACTTAATAAGAAAAATGGAAAAAAATAACTATAAATAATTTGCCTCTTTTTTTTTTCTTGGTAAGAAGCATTGTTTCTAAACTTTTTTGGGGGAGTGTACTGGGGATTGAACTCGGGTCCTTGGACTTCCAAGGTAGGCACGGTACCACTTGAGCTAAAGTCCCAGCCTCTTAAACATTTTTTTTTCTTTCCACACTAGAGATTTGAGCATAACTATTCTAGAGGAACTGTATGTTAAAATAGAGACTTTTGTCAAAATATACATCAAACATAAAATGAGCTTTAAATAGTGATTTTAAAAAGTGATTGAGGGTTGTATCTCTTTATCATTTTAAGATATCCTGATTTCAATAATTTCCACAAATAGCTGTTTTAATGTTCTAGTAGCAGATGGCTGAAAGAAATTTTTAGTTTTAAAAAGTTAATAGCTCTCATATACCTGGTTTGTTAGTTTTCTTTTATTTTTTAAAAATGAGGCCTAATGCTAATAGTTTTAAGGGATGCTAAAAAGCTTACTTGCTTCTCTCTGTAATTGATAACCTACTATTATTTTGTTGTCTTTTCTACTCTCTCCTTAAGTACTTAAAGTGAGTTTTCTTTTTTAGATTATTTTTCCAGAAAAGCTTTGAATGATTGAATGTCAAAACTTTGGCTTTTCTCACCTCAAGTATGCTATGTGTTTTACTAAAGTCCATAAATTAATATATGACATAGTTTAAGATACATATGTTTATAACAAATTTAAAAATTACTGGTAACCTATGTATGTGATATGGTGATTTTGTAATAAGGTAAATTATGGGCTGGAGATTTAGCTCAGTGGTTCTGGCACCTGCCTTGCAAGCGTAAGGTCCTGAGTTTGATCCCCAGTAACCACATACAATGCTGGGTGTGGTGACTCATGCCCACCAGCAATCAATACCACATAGCACAGTGCCAGGCGTGGTGGCTCACGCCTGTCATCCCAGCACTCCGTAGTGCAGAGACAGGAGGATTGCTGAGTTTGAGGCTTGCCTGGACTACATAGTGAGCTCAGGGCCAGCCTAAACTACAAAGCGAGACCCTGTCTCAAAAAAAAAATAAGGTGTTATATTTTTTGTAGATTGACCATATATGTTGGCAGTACAAATTCTGAATAATATATTTCTATTTAAATACAGTTTCTTCTAAATATAAACAATAATTAAAATGCTATGCACAGGTATAATATTAGTATATTTGTTTGAAAAGGTAGAACAAGTTATCAATATATTCTTAGAAACAATTTACAACACTGAGATTTCATCTCACTCCATAAAGAATGGCTGTTATTGCAGAATCAACCAACAATAAATGCTGGCGAGGCTGTGGGGAGAAAGGAACCCTTCTCCACTGTTGGTGGGATTGCAGACTTGTGCAACCATTGTGGAGATCTGTGTGGAGATTCCTCAGAAAGTTAGAATTAGAGGTCCCATTTGGCCTTGCTATTCACCTGCTGGGAATATACCCAAAGGAATTTTAAAAATCACATTGGAAAGGCAGATGTACACCCTTGTTCATAGCAGCTCAATTTGTGATAGCCCAATCTTGAAAACAACCCAAATGCTCATCAACTCTAGACTGGATAAAGAAGAGCATTTTAAAAAAAAAAAATTAAAGTGGAGCATTACTCTGCCATAAAGAATAGCAAGTTTCATTCATTTATGTGCAAATGGATGCACCTGGAGGACACACTAATAAGTCAAATAAATAGATCATAGATATGCAAATACTGGATCTTTTCTTTGGTATGAGAACCTGTAATGTAAATGAGTTCTAGAATGTATGATAGTTTTTGTAAAATAGGAAATATCCAAAGGGAATTTGGTGTGGGAACGTAATGAGGGGAAAGAATAAATATGATATGGAGAAAAATGAAAGATCATGTATATAAGGTATCAGGGGTTGCGGGTGGGTAGGGATGTGGGTAAAAATGAGAATTAACTTGTGTCGTATATTGGTACAAATTCCCCAGTGTTGTGTGTGATTGTGAGTTGTATATAAAATATGCCAATAAAGAATTCAAAAAAAATTTTTAAGTTTTAAACTTTTCAAAGTAAGTTATTTTTGCTACTGTCTTGTTAGGGTTAAATATTTAGGAAAATTATGTCTTAGGGAATTCATGTTTATTTGGATATATGCCTAAATACTCTTGTATAATTCTAATTACATAAAATATTATGTGAATTTACTTATTTAAAAATATAGTTTTCCTCATATAATTCAATTAGTTGTGATGGGTACTTCAATATGTTACAAAAATAATGAAGTAGTTTTATTAAATTCTTACTAATATGTTGCTTACAGTCTGTAACTGAAAACAGCCAGCTTTTTCTTGATCTGGCAAAGACAGCTTTACTCAAATATGTATATTCTATTTGATATAATATTAAATTTTACATGCTGTATTCAAAAAATTTTATAGTTCTATATGTGTACCTAAAAAAAAGGTGAAACTACTAAACTGTGATTTTTGCTCCTGGCATTAGTAAATTGTGCTTCACTTCCTCAATTGCAACTTAAATCACTTTACAAGTAGAAGGTAGTCTCAGTTTTGTTTTGTTTTGTTTTGTTTTTGAGACAAAGTCTTACTTTGTAGTTCAGTCTGGCCCTGAGCTCACTATGTAGCCCAGGCAAACTGGGAACTCAGCAGTCCTCCTATCTCTGCTTTTAGTGCTGGGATTACAGGCGTGAGCCATCATGCCTGGCACTGTGGTATGTGGTATTTATTGCTGGTGGGCGTGAGCCACCACGCCCAGCATTGTATGTGCTTACCAGGATCGAGCTCAGGACCTTGCGCTTGCGAGGCGACGCTGGAACCACTGAGCTAAATCTCCAGCCCAGAAGGTACTCTCTTAGTAATTTATTTGATATGCCTTCTGGCAGAACTAAGCTTGATTCACAAAAATATTGTCTTTAATGAACGTGGACATTATCGCTTTTAGTTTAAATCTAGAGTACAGGCTGTATTTACCCTTATTAGCTTGTTTTAATTTTATTTGTTAGCTTTTTAAGTTCTTATGCTGACTATGAAAATAGACAAGATAAGAACCGAAAATTGACTCTACATAAACTCAGCCGAAAAGCCACTCTTTCTCAATCTGATATTGTTGAAATGTCATAAAAAGAGGTATTATGATATTGATTCAAATCATCTATCATATCTTCTCCAACATGGGACATGTTCTTAATATGAAAATTATTGGAGTAAGCTAACTCAGCACAAAAGGGCTGACTCTCTAATTGTTAGTTGACTATACCTTCAGAAGAGGAACAATATATACTCGGACAAGGGAAGAAATTCGTGAGCATCAAATAGTTCCTTAAGTTTCTATCCTACCAAAATATGTAGAGCTACAGAACTTATAAATGAGGGTAATTATGCATGATTTCTGCAAAGCAAAATCCCCCACTAGCAAGTGTAATGGGTAGGCATTCTCTGAATGTGGCATTCTTTTGTATTTTACTTCCTAATTTTTAGTGGTACTTTTTCACACTCATGCTTCTGTCTTTTCTTTGCTTGTGTTTTAGCTACTTTGATGAAATATATATTTCAATTCAACATAATACAGCCAACCAGACAATATGGCACCTAAAGGCTCTCAAGATTCGGGGCTGTATAAAATAGAAAGTGACAAGACATAGCAAAATGCGATCCCAGATATCCAGACCACTCATAAGTATGACATATAGAAAATTGGAAGCAATTGTTCTGAAGTTATTGAAATGATGACTACATAAGTAAACAAATAGAAGAAGATACAGAAAAAAATTCTTTGAGGTACAAAAAGAAATTACAATCAAAATGAAGGACATGATCAATGAAACAGAGAATATATATATATATGGAGAAAGAGAGAAACTTAGGAAAGTAGTAAAAACCAGGAAAACCCAAAATAGGAGAGAAATGGAAATACATGAAACAGATTCAAAGATATATCCAGGAGATTAAATACTCCATTGAAAGTATAGGCAATCATTTAAACCAGGGTGAATACAGAATTTCAGATCTGAAATACATTACTAGCCATGCAAAGAAAGATATCTTACAAACAACAAGAAGTCATGAAAAATCAATCCAACAAAGCAAGATGATGCAAAGCAAAACAGTAGAAGATTAATTGCAGTCAATGTAAAAGCAGGACAAATTATAATTGCCATAAAAGTACTGTTCACAGAAGTAGTAACAGGAAACATCTCAAACGTGAAAAAATAATTGGACGTACAAATAAGTGAGGCATACATAACTGCAAATATCTGTAACCTGAATAAATCTACACTAAGGCATATGAAATCAAAATCTCGGAAATGAAGCACAAGCACAGAATATTAAAAGCTATCAGAGGAAGGAATCAAATCATCTATAAAGGAAATCCATAAGAATCACAGACTCTCAAAAGAAATCATTAAAGCAAATAAAGCATGGTGTGAAGTACTCCAATTACTAAAAGAAACCAACTTCCAGTCAAGATTGATGTAGCCCACAGCATTATAAAATACTTCCATGACAAAGAAAAACTGAAGAAATTAACAACTAAGTAATTAGCTCTACTAAATATTCTGAAAGACACTTTAGATAAAGAAAATGAAAACCACAATTCCAAGAATAGTAGTAGGAAAAAGGGGAAACACAAAGCATCAACAACCAGAAAATAATATAACAGGGATAAAGAGATACATATCAGTTATAACCACCAATGTAAATAGTCCCAATCAAACACTTAAAAGAAGGGGACTGGAAAAATGGATCAAGAAACAAGATCCAACCATATCCTTCATACAAGGAACACATTTAAATCAAGCAGAAATTCACAGACTAAAATGTCAAAGAATGAAAACCAATTTTCCATGTGACAGAAACTCAGAAAAAAGCAGAGGTAGCTATACTATTTGCAAACAACATGAATTTCAAGGCAAGACTTACCAAGAGCGATGAAGAAGGTCACTATATACTTCTTAAAGGAAAAATACAAGAAGAGATTACAATTATGAATATATGCATCAAATATCAGTGTATATAACTATATAAAGAAAACATTAACAAACATGAGAAATTGAATAAGCTTGAAAAGAATTGTAATGAAGAACCTTAATACCCCTCTGTGACAAACAGATCATCTAGCCAAAAACAAATCAACAAAGAAATATCAGTAGTGAACCAAATATGTGAACAAATGGGCTTAGTAGATTGCTGGAGTATATTCCACTCCAAAGCATCAGAATACACATTCTTCTCAGTGGCACATGGAGTGTTTTCTAAAACCAACCACATATTAGCCCATAGAACATACTTAAGCAAATCGAAAAGAATTGAAATTATCCCATGCGTATTATCTGACCATAGTTCAGTGAAAATGGAAATCAACAGGAAAAGAAACCACAACCACTCAAAACACTTGGAAATTGAATACCTCCTCACTGAACAACCAGTGGATTATGGGAGACAGGGTAAGAGGACACAGCCAGAACTCTTGTGGCAAGGTCCAGATCCCTGTGAGTCCCACAGCAAAAGGATTAACAAACAACAAACAACAAAATCAGAACCTTGAGGAAAAGGATGAGCCTGGACTTGATTCTTGCTACTCTGAGAAGTGGCAGCAAAAGGCCAAATACTTCATGTAATTCTTAGCTGCTTTTACTTCTTCCTCTGAAAAGTGTCTGTTCATTTCAGATGCCCATTTTTGAACTGGGTTTTTAAATTTGGGGGGACTAATTTTTTTAAGCTCTTTACATATTCTAGATAGTAGCCCTTTGCCTGAGGAATTATTGGTAAAGATTTTTCCATACTGTTGGTTGCCTTTTTGCTCTGCTGATGGTTTTCATTGCCATGCAGAAACTTTTTAATAGAAAGAGATCCAATTTTTTGATTTCCTCTGATAGTTCTTGTGCTACAGAGGTTTTGTTCATAAAGTCTTTCCCTAAGCCAATGTCTCCAAGAGTTTTACCTAACCTGTTTTGCAGCAGGTTTTGTGTCTCTGTTTTAATATTTAGGTCTCTTATCCACTTTGATTTTAGTTTAGTACATGGTGAAAGAGACAGATCTAGCTTCAGTCTTTGGCAGGTTGAAAACTAGTTTTTCCAGCACCATTTGTTAAAGAGGTGATCTTTCTTCCATTGAGTACTGGGGATATACACAAAAGAATGACAAGATTCCTATCACAGTAACACATGTGCACCCATGTTTATAGCAGCTCAGTTTGTGATAGCTAAATTTTGGAAATAACCCAAATGCCCATCAACTCTAAACTGGATAAAGAAGATGTGTTGGTTTTTTTTAAATATAAAATGGAGTATTACTCTGCCATAAAGAATGATGAGATTGAATCATTTATACTCAAATGGATGTACCTTCAGGACATATTCATAAGTAAAATAAATAGGTCACAGATGTGCAAATATCATATATTTTCTCTGATATGAGAAACTGGAGTTATAAATGTGTTCTAGAATGCATGACTGATACTGTGAAATAGTAAATATTCAAAGGGTAATGGGGCTTAGGGGTAAATAATGAAGAAAGAAAAAAATGTATATTCAAAAAAGGAAACAATGCTTGTGTATATAGGGATGGGGGAAATAGGGGAGGTAGGGGAGGGGAAGTGAGAATTAAGTTGTGTCATATACTGGTACAAATTCTCAATGTGGAGTGTAATTGTGATGTGTATATATAATGTACCAATAAAATGTACCAATAAAAAAGGGGGAAAAAAGGCCAAATACTGCACAAGTGGAAAAGCCCCCAATACCCTGAACTTGCTGCACCTTTATTTGGTACAAAGCCTTCATACCCAAAATCCTAGCATGCATAAAGCAGGGCTGTTATCCAGGATAATCCCTGTAGTTGAAGATTCCTGTAGGGCAGGGCAGACATCCTTAAATCTAAGTAAGTCTTAAAACTAATAATCCTAGTGCATTAATCCTTGTGGTTCAAAATGCAGGGCAGGGAAGATGTAGGCAATAATCCCAGTACTTGATTCCACAGTTCCCAACATATCTCCCTTTCTTTTTATTTCATGTAAGTGTATTTTGAGGAAAAGCAAGTACCTCAACAAAGGCTTGGTCTGTAATTAATAATAAATAAAAACAAATTTCCTAAAACTTTTCTACTGGATGTTTAAGACCAAGTTATAGTGAAACCAATATTAAATAAAGTTAATCTCTTAGTAACAAGGTCCAACAAGTCTGCTCAGCTAGTATCTTGAAACCATGCAGACAAGTCTCTCAGCTCTTCTGTCAGTGCAAGCCATCAGGATATGTTATGGCCTTGCTTGTCCGTTATGCTTTCTGGAAAAGCATGGGAGATTTTTCTCCAGGTAACATTCCTTTTTCACACTTTTGTAGAATCATAGGATCTTGTGAAGAAGGTTCCTTTGTGTCCTGGATCTTCAGTAGTAGTAGTTAACATTGGAAGGCTAGGTCCAAAATATTGGCCTTTTTTTTTTTTTTTTTGAGACAGGGTCTCGCTTTGTAGTTCAGGCTGGCTCTGAGCTCTCTATGTAGCCTAAGCAAGCCTCGAACTCAGCAATCCTCCTGTCTCTGCCTCCCGAGTGCTGGGATCACAGGCGTGAATCTCCACGCCCGGCATTGTATGTAGTTAGCAGGATCGAACTCAGGACCTTGCGCTTGCGAGGCAGGTGCTGGAACCACTGAGCTAATCCTCCAGACCAATATTGGCTTATTTTTTTAGCCACGTTATTTTTCTAATTCTTGTCTCTAAACTTTAGTTGTCAAATATCAAGGACAGCAGATAAGTAACATTAGCATATACAACATGGGTAGTGAACTCAACCATTACAAATCTACCTGCATGTAAAGTATTCAGGATAAAAATATAGTTAGAAGACAGAGTTACCAAGCATAGTTGTTCTGGTGATTGAGTCACTGTTTAATGTTGACAGGTCCTTAACTAAAGAATTCCAAATAATATTTTAGTATAACAAATGTGTCTTTAATGTAAAATAGCCATTGTTAGATATACTTACTCCCCAAAATGTAAGACAGATGTCTGAATCAAAAGGTGACTAACATACAACTACAGAGCATAAATACATCTTGCATGCCAGAAAAGTAACAAATTATACAGCTTGGTACCAAAAGCATCATATAAAATCTTATAAACATATCAAAATTTATTTAAAATTTATATAAATATTTTATCATGACATTCTTAGAGCTAATATCTTTGATGATGACAAATGCAACCAATTTGTAATAACTTTGGGAAAATATTTGTTAGGGTGTATCTCCTATACGGTTGTGAAAATATTGGTGATCCTATTAGTGAACAAAGACCAAAATAATTATGTTCCAGGCAGCTTCTCTTCTGTTCACCAAGGGGACTTCCATTTAGCAGTCTCCTGAACTTTAAGGATTTTTATTCATATGGCAACTAAGGAAAAACATACCGTATTTGTGTAAAATAAACCTGAACATCACTTTGATCAACTAACACGCAAAAGCAAGTACACCCTTCTTTCCAACAATGTTCATCTGTAAGTCCACCCAATCATAGATGGACATCCTCCATGAAAAAATTTCAAAAGATGAAAATGAAAAGACAAAGAAAAAATAAACTATTTTGAGCTCAAACATAACAGACAAATCATATGATTGGACAAACAGACAAACATATAAGACAATCTATGCAATTAGAGTGCACTCAAGTATATTTGGCCAAATTGAACCACAGTATTTCCTGTATATCCTCTTAGGCTTCTAACTGGACTCAACCAGTCAAAATCTGTCAAAGTTTTATTGGTGTCTGTCCCCAACTGAAAACTTTGATTATATCCAATCCCAGAGCAATTGCGTGAAGTTTCAGGGGGCAAAGTAATCAGTACAGTTCTCCATTCTTCCAACAAATCTCTGCCTCATAAGTTTACTGATATGGGAGCTATGTAAAATCAAATGTGTCCCAAATGACCATCAGGTCCTTCCTAATGTAAATGCACAGAGCTTTATAGAACTTGTTAAGGGACACCAAAGCATACCAATGACATTTTAGCTCATTTTGAACCCCAAGCTGGGGACCAGAAGGACATGGACATTATGGTTACACCAGTACCTGTGTCTATTAACCCTGTAAAGAATTTACCATTCAATTTAATTTTGTACATTGGCTGGCTTTTAGAAATCTCTTAAGTGAGATAAACTTCTTGAGGAATTTCTGGCTGAGGATTATCTTGAGAATCTTTAAGGTTAATATGATTTAATTGTGGTTTAGGCAAGAACAATAACTATGCAATATAGTCTCCTTGTTCAATTATCGAAAATCCTGTGGAACTAACAGGAACACACAGTTCAGAGTTACAAACTGAATCAATAATAGAAGGAATAACCATAATGCCCTTTAAAGTTGAAGAGAATTTTCCAAATATTAAGCTGATTGTTCCAGGTGGCAGGAGTCCATAAATTCCTATGGGGAGCAATGGAGGAGCCTCACTTCCCAGCAGGCGAACTCTCTGAGCGGCAGGAAGATCTAATCCTGAGCTCCTGAGTGTTCCCCTGATGAGGGAAGAAATATTCCTCCTGACGCCCATGCCATCTGGTTTCATACTTATGCATGGTTCTAAATGGGGTACAGCTGGCTCAGAGGAACTGGAGTCCCTTAGCCCTGATCCGTTTTTATTTCTTGAGCCCAGGGAAGGGCTCGACTTCTGTTTACTGACAACTCTTTCCCAATGAGCAATGCATCATCCCAATCATATTTGGAGTAGCAGTCCGGCCTGGTGCATGCCTTTAAGACAGTGAGGACAAGGACTAGGCAGTAACTTATTTTTGTTATAGGCTCGACTGTGTTGTTTCAGGTCAACTTGTGAAATTGCTTTTATGTTATGGTTTCTTCTGATGTGTCCCATTTTTGCCACAATTAAAACATTTTAAGGTATCATGTGCACCACCACGTAAATTTTGTGAGATGGCTTGAGCCATGAAAGCAGAATTATATGAAGGCATGCCAATGTTTTTACACACCTTAATATATGCTCCAAGGTCGTTAGAAGAGAATACAGGATTTATTGTCTGTTTACAATCCAGATTAGCATTCTCAGAGGCTAAATGTAAAATGAGAATACCTGCTGCCTGAAAATTAGATGTCTGCCTCCTAATTACTTGTTGCCATCGGGCTACAAACTGTGTAAAATTTTCTGTTGGTCCTTGTGTAATTTGGGTAAGAGACTGCATTGGTGCACTGTCCACTGGCGCAGAGGACGAGGCCCTCCACATAAGGTCCTCTAGTTGGCAAAAGAGTAATGCTGACAATCAGCTTGCCTGTGTAAACCCAAAAATTCTCTGCTACCAGATAGCACACCAAAGGTAATCTTTCTAACCTGGGCGTCTCCCTGGGCATTTTTGTGAGCCTGTTCCCTAATTAAGGAACGCAGTTCCACCTCAAAATGGAGATACTGAGCAGGGGACATGCACATTTATGCAACATGAAAAATATCATGTGGAACCAAAAAATAGTTCCAAAGTAGGCAATCTAACAAACTCATTGTATATGGGCTTTCGACACCACTGGTCAGCACACTTCTCCTGGGCTCTTTTAAGAAGTTAAAATCGAATGAGGTGTGATGAGTACACATGTTCACCTCTGGGGTATTGGGGTCAGGCAGAAGTGAAAAGGAAAGCACAAAGGGTCTTCAACCACCTTACCTGTTGTATCAGCTTTTTGTAGAGCATGGCAGTGAGGGGTCGCCCTAGGAGGAGGCTTTACGAGGGGAGCAATGAGAACTTTATGACGCGCTTGAGGAGGCTGTGGGGATAGTGATTTAGGGTTCTCCTCAGATGGGGCTGAAACGGCCGACTGCACTGGTAGGGTGGAAGCAGCCTGCTGGGGTAGTAGGGTTGGAGCTGCAACAGGATGAAAGGAAACAGATGAAACTAAACACTTAGAAGTGTGACCAGAAGAGCAAGTAGAAGGAGGGGTAGCCATGGTCTCCTGAACTGATTGAGAGAGTTTGAAAGCAGAATAGACTAAGGTCAAATGGTTAATGTTTGAGGGGAAAGATGGCCTCCTCTTTCCCTAGCTTAATGACGAACAGTTCTCATGTGTTTCTGTTCTACCAAATTGGCCCTTTCTTGGGGAAAGATGGAACATATTTTTCTGTATCATTTAATAATTTTCTCATATCTTTCCTCATTACCAAATACTCAGCTCACTTCAACAATCAATTAAGCAATTTGGCAAAATTACACTGATCCAATGACAAAGATTAGCACATTGTTGATTTACCAAAGATAGAAAACTACTCCCAACCGAATACACTTACCACAAGTATTCCTCTCCGTGTCGGAAATCCGTGTGCTGCTTCCTCTACCACAAGCTCATCTCACAGGCTAATTCATGAGTGGATCCAGTCCAAATCCAGGTTTTTGTGCCAAATGTGGGAGACAGGGTAAGAGGATGCAGCCAGAATCCTCGTGGAAAGATCTAGTTCCCCATGAGTCCCACAGCAAAGAGGGTCAACAACCGACAAACAACAGAATTGGAACCTTGAGGAAAAGGCTGAGCTTCGGCTTGGCTCTTGCCACTCTGAGCAGCGGCAGCAAAAAGTCAAATCCTGCTACACTTTTATTTGGTGCAGTGCCTTCGTACCCATAATCCTACATGCATAAAATAAGGCTGTTATCCACAATAATCCCCATCGTGGAAGATCCCAAAGGTCAGGACAGACATCACTAAATCTGAGTAAGTTTTAAAACCAATAATCCTAGTGCAGTGATCCTTGTAGTTTAAAATCCTGCAGGGCAGGGCAGATGGAGGCAATAATCCCAGGAATTGATTCTGTACAGTAGGGCGGATGTGAGCAATAATCCCAGTAGTTGATTCTGCAGTTACTGAGAGTGGATCACAGATTAAATTAACCTTAAGCTTTTAGAAAAATGCCTGTCACAATAGCAGGAAAAAAAATTATGAATCAATGTAACAAAGGAAATAAAGGGTTTATACACAAAAATTACAATATTACCAAAAAGGAGATTGAGGAGTATATCAGAATATGAAAAGATATCCCCTGCTCTTAGGAACAAAGAACCAACATAGTAAATGAAAATGGTCATACTCCCCAAATTATTATACATACTTAATGCAATCTCAATCAAATTAGCATTAGCATAAAACACACCACAGTGGTGACCAGAGATCCACTGGCTAAAAAACAGGCCTTAAGATAAATAAGAGGTGATCGGACATACAAACGTCCTCAAAGAACAAACACTGAGCCTAGGGACATCTCATGGACATAAACTTTCCTGGCCAGAGACTTCTGTTTCTGCTACTTCCTAAAATAATCTTTGTTCTTTTCATCTAACTCGTTATGTGACTTGTTTTCCAGTTGGAACACCATTACCTAAGCGACTATACTTGTAATCTTGATTGATCATTGTTGTGATCCATGTGGTACACATGCAAGTTTCACTCTACACATTTGTTTTTGTTGTTAAGTGGTTTACCTAGCTACCCACTTGTGACTCTGCATGCCCCTCAGGAGTGCCTTTGTTCCTAGGATTCTTCTTTAATTTCAAGAGAACACAAACTCCTCAGCCTGTCATATAGTTAATAGGATTAGGGGATATCATATTTCACATTTCCTCTATATTATTTTCTGCATCATTGTAGAAGACCCTTATACACCTGAGATGGGGATTGTAGGCAAATAGGCCTCTCCATCTTCTTAGAGGATAGCTCTCAATAAATTATTTTTTACATAAAAATGAATTACCTCCTTTGATTTGATCAGCGGCAAGGAAAGGAACCTGAACATAGTAATCTGAGTGGTTTGTAAAAATACTAAATTAAGGATACGTGAAGGAAGAATTATTTTTCCTCTTGTAAACATTAAAAACCTTCCTTGTTTGAACAGTGACTCATTGTGAATTAAACATATATATCCATCTGCAGTGAATTAAAGGAGAGACTCTAATTACTTAAGTGATGGTCAGTATATTTACAGAAACAAAATACTTTGAATAAAATGGCTGCAGGTTATTTCTCTAGGGAATTTCAATAATTCATGGACCTGGCAGGCAAAGGATTCAATTTCAGGAATTTGAAGAATGCTGTTCTATTTTGCCATGCTGAGTGTTTCCTCTAGAAGCTTTTTTACCCTAAAGAATGTTAGACACATTTGTTTACTTATCATATACTTTTATGGTTATCATAAAAATGTACTGTTTAGCCCTGTATTTTTTTCAGTCCTTGGGAATGAACTTAGGGTCTCTTCTTGAGCTTCCTTTTGTGTCCTTTTTTTTTTTTTTTTTTTTTTTTTTTTTTTTTTTTTTTTTTTTTTTTTTTTTTTTTTTTTTTTAGTTTGAGACAACATTTTCCTTAGATACCAATTTACACGGGTGGAGCTCAAACTTGTAATCCTGTTCCCTGAGTATCCCAGAGTGCTGGAGTCACTGGTAGGAACCACTCTGCCTACTTTATGTGCACATGTAATTTTACCTTTTAATTTAAAATAATGACGCAGGCACTTAAGTGGGAAAAAATGTATAGCCATTCCATGACAGGCTAAAGTATTCTGAATTCTGAAATACTCATGAATTTGAGATTATCTTCTTATTTATATCAAACGACTGACTTTAAGTATAAGAAAGCTTTCGGATTACATGTGAAACATAAGAAGTGTGAATGATAGCGGGCAATAGATGTCATATCAAAATATACTTTTAGGGACTAAAACAAGTTAAGCTGTTTACTGCTTGCTCCAATTTATGTTTCTTTATGCTGTTACCTGGACTTTTCTGTGTAACAGACCACAAATTACGTTCTTTAGTATATAAGTAGCAGTAACAATGATTTTTACTTGGATAAAAGCTGCTGAATTCCCTGCATTTTTCACATACTGAAACTTAAACACTTCAAAGCTGGTCTATAGGTCTAGTCTAGGGAGAACACCAAGAACTTAGAAAGAAATGTAGTACTTTGAAAAATTTAATTTCCTATTAGAGGTTCTATTCTGATGTTTGCTTGCTCATTTGCTGGTTAAAATGATCTAAATCACAAAGACTTACTGGAGTATATGAAAAAATATATAAAAAACGTGCCTAAATTCCTTCCATCAGTGCTGTGATGCGAGCATATCTCCTGAATGCCTGCCGCATAACGAATTCTCCCAAAGTGCTAGAAGTGCCTAAAAGACTGGTGACTGTTTCACACTAAAATCTAAATGACCTAACAGTTTGGAGTTTTTGGTCTCATATTGCTTATTAATTTCAGGGAATTAATTAAAATCATAAAGTTGATAGAAATTCAAGATCATGAGTGATTAATTATACATATTTTAGAAATAGTGCCAATAGACAGATAATATCTTTAAAGTCTGGAGAACTTTGCTTTGTTCACTAAGCCCCAACAAGAACTCAAATCCCATTACCCCAATTCCAAAACCAGGAAAAGAACAAACAGCAACAAAAAAAGACCACTATGCTCCAATGCCTTCATGACCATAGAAACACACTTAACAAGATCCTGGCAAAAACTAAACAAACGAACAAAAAATTCACAACGACTCATATAAAAGATCATGCATCACGATCAATTAGGACCTATTCCAAGGTGGCAGGTGATATAGAGGAGCAAGTATAACTCCAAACCCACTAGATATTTGAAATGTGTATTTGTGTTTTCTAAAATTGGACAATTAATTCTAGGAACAGTGGAGGCTAAAGAGTAGGACAGTTTTATTGAGAAAGAGAGCTTCTGTCTAAGAGGTCCAGAAGGGGGACCCAAAAGTGGGCAACCCACCTACCTCACTTCCCAGAGGGTTTTTTTTTTTTTTTTGTGGAAAAACCCACAAGGTGAGGTGGGTTCAAAGTGGGACAAAGCTATAGTCAACTAATAAGATTACAACAAGTATAGTCACTTAGGTATTATTGATTAAATGGGGATCCAATGGGACAGTAAGTCACATAGCAAACATACAAAGAATTTTAGTCAGGGCCAGAGAGTTAGCTCAGTGGTTTCGGTGCCTGCCTCGCAAGCACAAGGTCCTGAGTTCAATCCCCAGTAACCACATACAATGCTGGGCGTGGTGACTCACGCCCACTGGCAATCAATACCACATACCACAGTGCCGGGTGTGGTGGCTCACGCCTGTCATCCCAGCACTTGGGAGGCAGAGGCAGGAGGATTGCTGAATTCAAAGCTTGCCTGGGCTACATCTAGGAGGGACTGTTTCCCCCTCCCAAGAATCCCAGAGTGACAAGGAACAGTTCAGCCACTTTTCTGGAGGGGCTATATAAGAGGACAAAGGAACACAAAGCAGAAACGCAAGAATCGGAACCTTATTCAGAGGATGAGGGACACCGGAGGCTCTCCATGCTTCCTTTATACCTGTGGTCCCAACGTAACGGTGTTATTTTCCTAGAGAGGTAATTATATCACATTCTCAATTTGCTCTTGTACTATTTTACTACTTTACTTTAGTATATAAATAAGAAGATTCTCCTTATTTCCAGTGGGCTTTGGTTTAACTTTGCAGATCAAGCCTCACTTCTTAAATAAAAGTGCAGTGATTCGCCAAGTTTTCCTTCCTTGCTGAGACAGTAGGATGTCCACTATTGACAGTCCTATTAAATACACAACAGTTTATGCTGGGCTTGCTCCTATATTCTGAAAGCGTCCTGCTTCTCTTGCCTTTTCTACTCATTCCCACAGCACTGGGCTGACTGCCCTCTGAGGAGGGATTTTTTTTTGGGGGGGGTGGAGGAGGATCTCACTTTGTAATTCAGGCTGGCCCTGAGCTTAGTATGTAGCCCAGGCAAGCCTTGAACTCAGCAGTTCTCCTGCCTCTGCCTCTCAAGTGCTGAGATGACAGTTGTGAGCCACCACGCCCAGCTCTGAAGAGGCATTTGGAGGCTCTTGCTGAGGCTACCCTTTGGTGAGTACTCAAAATACCCAGAGAGAACTTTTATATCCCAACCTCCTGGCTGAGTAAATTTCCTTTTCCTCCCCCCAAATGCTCCCTTTTCATGAACTCTAGTCCAGAGCTCAGACACATATCTTCCTCTGGCTGCTAATCCATCACCACTCTTGGAGGATAAGGTTCTGTAGGATCTGCTTTGCCTGCCCAGAGAGAGTCAATCCACTCTCTCCCTTTTCCTTTCTAATCTTTTTATTTTCCTTCCTCCCCATATTCTGTTGGAGAATACAAAAGGAGGGGGTAATCCTGCAATCTGACTAGGGAGGATGCTTCCTTCCAGTGCTAGAGCAATGTCACCCAGGGTTTCCCAGAGACTGTAAACCTCCATCAGGAGGCCGACCGCAGACAGACATCCAAGTGACCTACTTCCGGAACCTAGCCATATTTTCTGCGTGCTCCATGAAGGGCAATTATCCCTCAAAAACAGTGGAAGAAAAACCCTTTCAGCTGTCTCCTGTGTAATTTAAAAAAAAATTACTGTGTTATAGTTACATTTTATATGCACATCATGATCATACTCAATGCTGAGAATTTGTACCTGTATATGACACATAGTAATTCTCATTTTTCCCATTCCCCTACCCACCCTATAACCCTCCCACCCCCTATATATATGAGTTTGCTTCCCCTCCCTTTTTTTAACCATGACAATTTTTCCTTTCCCCTCATTATTTGCCACTACCCTCCATTTCCCTTAGGATTTTTTTTTTATTTTACAGTGTCTCTCACACGTTCTAGGACTTATTTACATTTTTAGTTTCTCATACCAGAGAAAAGATACAGTATTTACACATCTGTGTCCTATTTATTTCACTTATGAGTATGTCCTCAAAGTACATCCATTTGAGTAAAAATGAGTCAAACTTATTCTTCATGGCAGAGTAATATTCCATTATAGAAAAAAAAGGCACATCTTCCTTATACAGTCTACAGTTGATTGACATTTGGGCTATTTCCAAGATTTAGCTATCATGAACTGAGCTGATATAAACATGGTATGCATATGTTGCTGTGATACGAATCTTTTAATTATTTAATTATTTTGTCCCTAGCAGGAGAATAACAGGGTGAAATGAGGCCTCTAATCCTGTTTTTTGGAGAAATCTCCACACTGATCTCCATAGTGGTTGTACCAGTCTACATTCTCACCAACAGTGGAGAAGTATTTCTTTCTCCTCACAGTCTTGTCAGCATTTGTTGCTGCCTAATTTTGAGAGAGCAGCCATTCTTTCTGGAGTGAAATGAAATCTCAGAGTTGTTTTTATCTTCATCTCAAATGATAAGTGATGTTGAGCATTTATTCACGTGCTTCTTAGGTGCTCTTACTTCATCTGAAAAGTGTTCATTTTAGGTGCTCATATTTTAATTGGATCTTTAAATTTGGGGGAACATTTTTTTAAGCTCTTCATATATTTTAGATAGTAGGCGTTTTCTGAGGAATTGCTGGTAAAGATTTTTTCCCAATTTGTTTATTGTATTTTTGCTCTGCTGGTGGTTTCCTTTGCTGTGCAGAAGATTTTTAATAAAGAGATCCCATGTGTTGATTTCTTCTGCTAGCTCTTGTGCTACAGAGGTCTTGTTCATAAAGTCTTTCCCTTAGTCTATGGCTCCAAGAGTTCTACTTAACCTGTTTTCCAGCAGGTTTAGTGTTTCTGTTTTAATATTTAGGCCTCTTATCTACTTTGATTTGAATTTAGTACACTGTGAAGGAGATAGGTCTAGTGTTATAGCCCTTGGTACGTTAAAGCCCAGTTTTTCCAGCATCATTTGTGAAAGAGGCGATCTTTCTTCCATTGAGGCTGTTTGGCTCCTTTGTCAAAGAAGAGGTGGCTTAGTGTATCTAGAGTAGTTTCTGGGTCTTCTAATCTATTCCACTGATCCTTGGGTCTGTTACTTTGACAGTACCATTCAGTTTTTAACACAGTGGCTTTGTAATATAGTTTCATTTGGGGGATTGTGATACCCCACCACCATGTCCTTGTTACCTAGAATTGCTTTTGCTATTCTAGGTCTTTTGTGGTTCCAGATGAATTTTTGGATTATTTTTTATAGATCTGTGAAATATGTTGTTGGAATTTTAATTGGGATTTAATTAAATCTATATAAATGAGAGTAAAAGTTTGCAAAGTAGAATGAATGAAGCTGAGGACCAAATTTCAGACCTGGATGACAAGATCACAGCCAATGAACAGTGAAAGAATAATTTATAGAAAATGGCAGGGAACAGCAAGAAATCAATTTGACAGCTACTAGATGACTCAAAGAAGGCTAACATAGGACTGACTGGAGTCACTGAAGAAACAGGAGACAGTGCAAAAGACATAAAATAACTGCTCACAGGGTTGGGGATTTAGCTCAGTGGTTGTGAAGTCTGCCTTGCAAGCACAAGGTCTGGAGTTTGATCCCCAGTAACCACATACCACAGTGCTAGGCATGGTGACTCACGCCCACCAGCAATCATTGCCACGCACCACAGTGCTGGGTGTAGTGGCTCACATCTGTAATCCTAGCACTGATGACCAGAGGCAGGAGGATTGCTGTGAGTTTGAGGCCAGTCTGGGCTACATAGTGAGCTCAGGGTCTGTCTGAACTACAAAGTGAAACCCTGCCCCCAAAACAACAAAACAAAACAAAGTTTTCACAGATATAATGGCAGAAAACTACACAGGAAAAATAAAATAATTGGATATACAGATAAATGAGGCATATAAAACTCCAAAAGGCAGTGATATGAAAATATCTACATCTATGCATATAATTATCAAGGTTCCAGATATCCAACGAAAGTAGTTAGACAAAAGAAAAAAGTACATACAAAGGTTATCCCATCAGGATCTCAGCAGACTTTTCAACCCAAGCTCTCAATGCAAAGGAGATCCTGGAATGAAGTGTTTCAAGTCTTGGAGGAAAATAACCTGCAACCTAGATTGATGTATACCTGCAAAACTATCTTTCAAAATCATTGGAGAAATTAGATACTTCCATGACAAAGACCACCTGCAAAACTTCACAAATGTTTTTTTTTTTTTCCAAAGTAGAACTAAAAGGGGACATTAAAACAAAATTGATTTTTCACTCCATTTCCATGTAGCCTCAATTCAGACACAGTAAATGGTCATGATGGTTACCCAAGGGGATTTTCAATATCCAAATTCTTTGAGACCTTAACAATTTCCTCCAGATAAATGGTAGGTTGTCAGAGGTTCCCTATATCCAAGCATTTTTTAACCTCTTGTGCAGTTTTTCCTCTGTCCTGTTTTTTCCTACCTCCAAATTTTTCTTGCTTAACAAAAACCTCCTACCCCTGTGTCCAACCTAAAAGCAAACTCTCATCATAACTCCTGACCCAGTAATATTGCACTTTTAACCCCCCCACTTGTGCTCGCTTCAGCAGCACATATATTAACCCCTCCATTCTACCTTGTTGATGAATTTCATCCCACTGTTGATTCCTGAGCCTATCACATTCTACTTCTTGAACAACCTCAAAAAAAACCACAACTGTGCAATTCATGGCCCCTTCCTCTGGGGCTTTCTTTTTTTTTCAACATCTAGCAGCGCATTTATCTCCTCCAGACAGGCCTGCTCCCCAAACCCACCCTTTCCTCCTCCATGGCATGCTCTTGCATACTTTCTTCTCACCAGATACATCCCAAACCACATGTCATTGTCTCCCACTCTTCTGTGAGGGATCATGCATAGGGGGACCTGTTCACATTCACATTTCTTTCTCATTTACTGATCTGGAATGTTTCCAACAAAGAATGAAACCAAGCATATAACCCCACTTGGAGATGTAAGTCCCTTATCCTCTTGTTTACCCATACTGTGCTTACTTGGCAGGTGGCTGAAAACCATACCAATGAACTCCAGTGCCAACACCCTGACAGGCATGTTGAGGCATCTCAGGTGACCTCAGAATTGAAGCCCAAGGCCCTGAGTGAACATATCAACTAGGAAATTCTGGTAGGACAAATCACAAACATGATCACTTGCCTCCTGGCAAAAAAGTATAAATTAAAAATAAATAGGTCAACAATGACAGCCTCAGAGAAATCACCCAGGGGTAAGCAAAAACTCAGCCACCTTTATGAATCACCTTTCAAAGATCTGTTTAAATATGTAAACACCCTCCCTAACTCTTCTGAAGGTGTCTTTCTCCTATACCTGGTCTTTACCACCCAATTTTAAGAAGACAGCTGCAAAAAGTTCCAAAAGTTAGAAAATGGACTCCAAATGTCACATTAGCAGCTTATAATCCTTACTTTAAAGTTTTAAACAACAGATGTAAGACACAGAGGACTCTAAAACAAAAACAGACTAAAGTCAAATATCAAATCTTGGCTTCCTAGGTTGACCTGAGCTGGAAAACATGCCTGAGGGTCTACTTCACACCTTCCTGTCATGTTTTTACTGCAGCAAACTGGGACACTGAGAAAAAGCTTGCCCTTTTTCCCAGCCTCCTACAAAGCCATGTCCTAACTGTGGACAGTGGGCTTTCTTGAAAATGCATTCTCTTCTGGAAAATTCAGCAGCTCTTCTGAGTTCTCTTCCCTTCAGATGACCTGACAGATCTGGAAAAGACCTGGTGGGTACCATGACTTTACCTTCAGATGTCAATTAATGCGATCTGGATCCCAATGCCTTTTTGTTGTTGTTCTTCTTCTTTCTTCTTCTTCTTCTTCTTCTTCTTCTTCTTCTTCTTCTTCTTCTTCTTCTTCTTCTTCTTCTTCTTCTTCTTCTT
>PVIC010020816.1:0-29065 GCA_004025085.1 Thryonomys swinderianus | reverse complement strand
AGTTCAGGCTGGCTCTGAGCTCACTATGTAGCCCAGGCAAGCCTCGAACTCAGCAATCTGCCTGTCTCTGCTTCCCGAGTGCTGGGATTACAGGCGTGAGCTGCCACACCCGGCTGCAAGTTACTCTTAATGAAGCCAAAATTTCATGGCGTTTTCAACCCCAGGAAAGGATATGACCACCATGTTTCCAGCTCTTGCACTCACATCAGAATATTCAGCTCCCCCAGGTGAAATTGTATCCAGCCATCACGATCCTCTTGCCCTCTGCTCCATATTTTTAATAACAAATAATCAGAAATTTTATTTAAAATTATTACTTTTAGGGCCAGAAGATTAGCTCAGTGGTTCCAACGCCTGCCTCACAAGCGCAAGGTCCTGAGCTCAATCCCCGGGAAACCACATACAATGCTGGGCGTGAAGACTCACACCCACCAGCAATCAATACCTCATACCACAGTGCTGGGTGTGGTGGCTCACACCTGTAATCCCAGCACTCGGGAGGCAGAGGCAGGAGGATTGCTGAGTTCGCGGCTTGCCTAGGCTACATAGTGAGCTCAGAGCCAGCCCGAACTACAAAGCAAGACCCTGTCTCAAAAAAAAAAAAAATTACTTTTATTCAAAATCTTATGTCTGCTAATGAAGAGTCGTTTTATTTCATCAAGAATCCATTCTGGGGGAAGATGCAGTATGTGAATTCTCAGACCCCTGAGGATTCAGACTGCATGACCTTGACTGAGTCTTACTGTTTTGTATTTTTAATAAGTTATTTGATGATTTTCTTCATCAAAAGCCCTCAAATAGTAGCATGCTATTTAACATAGTAATACCTGATGGATATCAAGGGTCAAAACTTGCATAAATTCACATTTATATCCTCACATTTCAGTCTGACACACTTTTGCCAGAGAGATTCAGTTCCCATCTCTTAGACAGAACATGTGTCAGTTCTCTTCTCTCGAAGGGCACAAGGCAGATCTGTGGTGCGGCACACAGGGGCATTTTTTGAATTCATGCTCTTGGTCTTCTCCAGGAAAAAGACAGTGTCCTCTTTTTTTTTTTGCTTTTTGAGACAGGGTCTCGCATTGTAGTTCAGGCTGGCCCTGAGCTCACTATGGTGCCCAGGCAAGCCGCCGCGAACTCAGCAATCCTCTTGTCTCTGCCTCCCAAGTGCTGGGATTACAGGCGTGAGCCACCACGTCCGGCATTGTGGTATGCGGTGTTGATTGTTGGTGGTCGTGTCTCCATGCCCAGCATTATATGTGGTTACCGGGGATCGAACTCTGGAATCGAACTCAGGTCCTTGCACTTGCGCAGCAGGTGCCGGAACCACTGAGCTAACCCTCCGGCCCAAGACGGTGTCCTCTTAAGCAGCACACAGACTTGTAAAATCCTGGATCCTAAATATACTCCAACAGGATGTGCAAATATAAAATGAAGGAAACTCCATGTGCTAGCCTTATACTTCAGTAGGATGATGTTTCAAAAACTTCAACAGGTAATACAGTCTACACAATATGAGCTTCAGGGAAAAAATTCAATCTTGGGAAATTCAGCTGCTTGTGAAGCCAGTGGGATACTGAATTATTACAGAAAGTTATGCTGAAGGAGAGTTACTTCTGGATAATTATACTAATGAATATGACATGAATATAATATGTTTAAGAAGATGACTTTTGGAAGTTTTGTTTCTCAAGCAGAGGCAGGAAGATCAAAATTTCAAGCCCAGTTCTGGACAATTTAACTACTTAACAAGACTCTGTATCAAAATGTAAAAGAAAAAAATTATTTTAAAATTTTTAAAAGGCTGGAGATGTAACTCATTGTAAAGGACCTGTGTTTAATCCCAATACTCTAAGAAGAAAAGTATTTTTAGTACCACTTAGATAATCTTTCTTACCAAATCCCTTTATCTATGAGATCTTGATTTTTGAGGAAGTAGGTCTTCTCCTGATCTTAATGCTTTTTGATAACCTAAAGCATGAAGTTAGTTAGGAGTTACCAGATGTTAATGAAATCCTGTCTAATTATGCACACTGAACATTGAAATAAAAATGTTCATTCATAAAGCAAATGGATTAATAGTTATTTGAAGTAACAAATTAAGCTTGTATCTTAACTCATGACTTGAAGTGAAACGTTTATGCCAGAATGACGAGTACACATGTTCTGTAGTCTCATTTACATTTCTGAGATGAGAATGAGTTCGTGTTTTGATGGAGCTATCTAAATAATTACTTCATCTGCATTTCACAGGCCATTAATGCAATTTCTTGCATACTAACCAATCCATCTGTGTATACAACATGAGTTCAAAAGATAATTATCTGTTCTCTAATATGCCCCTTTGGGCAAGGGAGGCAGATAAAGGAATCACTTCTAGTCTTCCGAAGACTCATGCTGTAATTTTCACTTCTTGAGGGTCAGTGTCTTTTCTTTTCTCAACTCCTCTTCCTAAGGAGGCCAAGGATAGCAACAAATTATGGTATAAACTTTGTAATCCACATAGCACAGGAATCTTTCTCCAAACAGACTTTTTGGAAATTCATCAATTATACCAGCAAAACCTGAACACAGCTGATACGATGTCCTGTATTTTATGCCTCATGTTATCATTCAGAACCCTGAGAGAAGCCCCTTTTTGCTTTTTCTTGACAAGGAACGTTAGGAAGCAGTGTGCTTTCACAGAGGGATGACTTATTTTCATCCAGTTCAATAAACACCACCTGCCAAGCCATGGCTCAGAAGAAACCTTACTTCATTGTATTATTTATAAGATTATCTATATTTTGTGTAGGATTTTTTTCAGGGTTACCTTTTAGTTTTAAACCATAACTTTATATAATTAAATCATCAAAACAAACCCCCAAAATTACATGTGACCAACACACATTATCCATGCACATTTAAGAAAATGAGCTTTTAAAACTGACTTCACACGTCACACAAGCCTCTCTCAGCCAAAGATATGCAGAGGTAGGATTGGAATCTGCTTTTAAAGTTAAACTGTATTTCTCAGGTCCTCAATATTTAAAGCTAAGTATTTGCATAAAAATTAAGTCATGGAATTTTATTATCTTAGCGTTTTATCGCTTCTCGGCCTTTTGGCTAAGATCAAGTGTATCTTAGCGTTTAAAATAAATTGACATTAGTAGACACATATGTTAAAGGTAAATTCTGCCTTACTTTACACTTGGATGTTAAACTCTGATTGGTTCTTATTTTTTCCTAGTCCTTCCTTCCCTCCCTTCCTTCCTTCCTTCCTTCCTTCCTTTCCTTCCTTCCTTCCTTCTTCCCTTTTTAAAATATTCATGGTATGCGGTATTGATTGTTGGTGGGCGTGAGTCTCCACACCCAGCATCGTATGTGGTTACCGGGGATCGAACTCAGGACCTTGCACTTGCGAGGCAGGCACTGGAACCACTGAGCTAACCCTCCGACCCCCAGCATAAAATTTTATTAAAACCTCACTATCTGGTTGCATAAGTAATGGGCACAGTTCAATCAGCCAGTGGCTCTGTTTCACCCCATGCAATGAGAGTAAACAATTATTTTTCTGGGTGCTTATTTCTCATGTATTTCCAAGCAATAAGAGAGTGTTTCCCTCCTTTTTATAAGTTGCCAATCTGAAACCACAGGTTTTGTGTTATTTTTTGCTGCATTGTAATATGATGTTAACATCCCATTAATTTCAGAAAATATCCAGTGAAAAATTTCCAATACTGTCAAGGGTTAGAGAAGTCCAAAGATAATGTGAGACAGGTATCAGAGAGGAGGGACAATTAGAATCTGCTAGTGGAAGAAGCCCAAGGAAACCAAAAAGGCTATGCATTTCAGGCAGACACCTTGCATTTCAGACAGATGTTGGAAGTACTGAGCTAAAACCCTGCCCAGTCCATTCTTCTATGATATTCTTCTAGGTTTTATTTGTTCACTTGTTTTAATAGACCCTTCCACGTATGTTTGGCCTGTCTGTCTGTATAAGTCTCCTTGAGTTTTTTGTGTTTTTTTTTTTTTTGCTACAATGTACTGATTTAACAATAAAAAATTATTTTTGGAAATCTCAGAGGGTTGCACATTCTTTCATCAGGTATTTGACCAAAACTAACCAACACTTATTGACACATACCAGCTCCCTGGGAAGTATGAAAATATAGGACATGTATGAATCCTGTTCTCAGGAAGCTTATAAGGTATGATCAAAATATACAGTGAATATTTAATTTTTTACAAAATTGTTACAGTAAAAGATACATTGCTATATTCCTCCAAGTATCCCTCTTTGCTTTGAACACCGTTATCCTATCATTGCTGCCACCTTTTCAATTAGTTCTGAAAGTCCTTCTTTCATGTCTTTCAAAGGTGTGATCAAGAATATAGCAAATGGCTGGGCATGGTGACTCACACCTGTAATCCCAGCACTCAGGAGGCAGAGACAGTAGGATTGCTGAGTTTGAGGCTTGCCTGGGCTACACAGAGAGACCAGGGCCAGCCTGAACTACAAACCAAGACCCTGTCACAAAAAAAAAAAAGAGCAAATGTGGCTGCTGAGTGCCACCCAACAGAAAGGAAGGCTCTTGAAACATTACAGCATGTCTTCACCCTCCTTTTCTACTAAATCTGGCATTGTACAACTTTTGGCTCATCCCTAAAATCAGAATGACCTTGAAAGGTGAAAGGCATGAATGGACTGGAAGCATCAAGGCAGCCACAACAGCCCAGCAGAAGACACGCATGGAAGGGCACTTCCAGAGCTGACTCACAAAGTGGCCGGAGAGATGCATATGTCCAGAGCAAGGGAGAAGATTCTGAGGATTGACTGATGATCAAAAAAGTTTTAAACACATTGTATGTTTGATCACACCTTGTGCAATCCACCATTGGAGGCTAGGGAAATAAGTAAATGTGTGCAGAATAAGTAATCTGCCTCAGGACATAAGTCGGTTGCTGAGTTGTGAAACACTGGCTGTGACCTGGCTGAACTGGACAGGGGCTCAGGGAAGAGCTGAGGAGCATCCCTGAAGGAGAGACTAGCAAAAGAACTGTGCAAATGTGCAGCCCAAAGAAGGAGGCATTAGAAAGCAGATGAAGCCTCAGCCTCAGTGGAGAACTCAGAGGCTGCTGTGACTCAGTGGCAGCTGGGACATCAGGATCAGAGACATCTCCTCACTGCTGTGGTTCAGTAGTGTAGTGGCTGTTTCCCAAGAGGTTCAAGCAGATGTACAGCATGTTCTGTTCACAGCTTAGGGATGCTCTTTGTAGCTCAGTGGGGTGTCTGACGTGAGACCCAAGGGCTTCATGTCTCTTTTGCTCCACTCATCAGTTCAGCAGATACCGTCACATAAGGCCTTGTGCATTTATAGTAATCAAAATTGAAATTTTAACACTCAGTTCTACAGTAGTCACACTGGCTTCTGGCCACTGTACTGGGCAGCACAGACAGAGAGCATTACTGTCATGACAGGGAAACTAGTCCGAGGGCACTGTGCCATGCAGGGCTGCTAGAACATCAACTCTTATCTTCCTAGCACCTCCCTCCTGCATTCTCTCCCTTCCTCTCTCCTTTCTTTGTTTCTTAGACTAGACCAAGGCAGGGCCTTTACACTAAGCAACATCATATTATTTTTACACTGATTCTCACCAAGTTGCCCAAACCCTATAAGCTCTCAACCTTAGGATCATCTTGCCTAAGCCTCCAGGTGCTAGGATTACAGGTGTGTACCACCACACTTGGCCTGACCTCACATTTTATTTCTCCACTCCACAGCAGCATCTGACCCCTGTAAGATCACTATTGGCTTTTTCCATCATAATTTCTCACATCCCTAACTTTTCTGGGGCCACACCTCTTCCTCCTTCCCCTTCAGCAGCCCTTCTGTTCCTCCACAATATAGTCGCCTGCTGTACATGGTCATGAACTATTTATTATAAGGGTGACTTGAACCTAAGACATTTGTATTTTGCTTTCCTCTTAACCATGAACTCCTCTGGTTCCTCTGATTTCCTTCTTTTTTCATGGTACTGCCATCCTCTCGGTTACCAGCTTGAAGTTACTGTTGCTCTTTCCTCCCTCAAATAGGCATTCAGCCAGTTGTTTGACCACATGTAAACTGCATAGATCATAACATCTAGTATCCTTTTCATTTGCAAGACTGCCTAACTCTTTCACGGGGTGTCACAATTCTCTGATCAAAGTTACTCCCACTTAGCCTTGGTAGGTTCCTATTCTCAACCAAAGATTCAGTCAATTGCTCAAAGAGAGACAATTTTTTTTCTACTAATGTATCCAAATAGTGTCAAGATTTCCACTTTATTATTCCTTTTTTTAACTTATTTGCTATTCTGGGAACTCCTTTTATTATTTTCCACCAAAATTTTGCTTGTCAAATCTCTTTTCCATGAGTTAAACTTCTCACTCCACTTAGAGCTATCAAGCTGTCATTCAGACTCATCATGAACAGATGGACCTAAACTAGCAGGTCATAGTTTAGATTCAAAGGGTGGTATTTTCTTTCATCACTTCCCAGCACACTTTAAAATTCCTCTCTTAACTATTTATTTTTTGAGCTTGCCATCTTCTATCCTATTCTACAGGATTTGTTACTCTTGTCAAATGCAGGACTTTCTAAGGTCAAACACAGTTTGCACAGATGTTGGATATGTGTGTCATCCAACATGTTTATTTCATTCAATTAAATACAATACAGGAGGGTCCAGACTTGAATGCATTCAGAGGCACAAATGGATGCTGCATTGGGAACATGCATGTACACAGACAAGGACATAGTCACAGGAAGTGTGAACTCTGCTGTGCCAAAGAAGCCAGCAATAAGAGGCACAAAGCGTGGTGCAATGATGGAGAAGACAGAGAAGCTTCTAGCATGTGGATGAACCATCTGCGCTAAGTCCCACTAGGCTTAATGCTTATTCAAGGAAAAGCTAAAGAGCCTTTTTTGAAGAATGAAGGACAAATGGAGTGAACAGGGTGCATCTTTTACCTGAGACTCACTTTGTCAGATTCTGAAAGGCGTCTGACCTGCACACCTTCTCTGGGAATGGAACTCGTTACGAAGTTGAGGACTTATTATAAAGAAGAGTCACAAATTTATGAAAGGTTTACTTTCAACTAGGAAGGTGCAGCCTGCCTGAACTTTCTAAGGATCAAAATATTTCTAATGTTTCTGAGAATTACCCAAGGATGGCCATAACAGTGTTCCTTTAAAGAAGTTGAGGAGTGAGGACTGAAGTCTTCAGTCACTTGGTGGTTGCTTGGATGGATTGTTCTGAACTTTGGAGAGCAGCACACAGTGTCTTGTTTCTTCAGCACTGAAGCATTTGCTAAGGACAAACGGAACATCATGTGTGAAATCCTCAAGTCACTGGACTCACCTGCAAGCAAACCCCTGATGAGATTTCATTCTCAAACTCCTTAGCCTGACAGAGACTTCCGGACGTGAAAGTCATGATTTGTGCTTGAGCCTGAGCACAGGTTGCTTGACAGGTAGCACAGAGTTCAGAACAGATAGCTTGGCATCGGGATGAACTAAGTGACTTATTTCCTTAAGACTTTACCTAGAAAGGACATTTCAGAGAGAAAATACCTTCTACTAAAGTGTAAAGAAAATGTATTATGTGTATATACTTATAGAGAGACCACTGAGATATTCTGAAATTTACACTTAGTTGTCATAGTTAAAGCTGTGCATCAATATTTGTTACTATTAAATTGTTGCATATAATTATATTTCTACCTCATACTGTAGGAAGTCAATTTTAGACCTCACATCAGACAGCAAATCCACTGAGCTCAAGTGTCTTATTAAATGGCATGTATAACCTATGTCCATCTCAAAAAATACCTTAAATATCTCTGTTACTCATGATACCAAATATGAGGTAGGTGTTGTGTAAATATCTGTTATACAGTATTGTCTCAGGAACAATGATAACACACAGGCTAACAGGCTCAGCAAAGGTATATTTTTTTCAAATACTCTCCCTCCATCATTAGTTGAGTCCATGGATGTGAAACACATGGATGAAGAGGCTCACAGTCCATATCTAAAATATGTACACGGTTGCAAAGCAACATGGTAAGAACACTGCATAAAGGTTAACCCTGCAAATATTACCAGCAAGTTTCATATTCCCTGTTTCCTGTCACTTATTTAGATGACAGGGATATATATTTGATATCATACTGGTACATCAAATGGCACATGGTCTAAAATTTAACATATTTGATATCAATTTAAATTAATTTTAAAGTAATAAATTTTAAATTAATGAATTTGATATAAATGTAATGTATTTGATATAAAACCACTGGTTCTATTGGGTAGTGGTTATAGTCTCAACTTGATTAGCCATCAAGGTAACCCAGAAACTGTGTAGAAATAACTTTTGGGTATGTTACAGCCTGAATCATAGAAAGCAAGATGCTGGGCACAAAAATCTAAACTGAGTATGTGGACAGCTGAACAACATGAATTTATTTACTTATTACTACAGGAGCTGAGTAACACCCCTAACTTACTCTTTGCTAAAATTTATGTACTAATAAGTACTTTTGTTCTTCTACCCTACTGAAACCTATCCTGTCTTTCCCTTGACATCCACCCCCATAACAATTCAAATATTTTTGAATCTAAAACAATAATAACTAACCACAACATGACAAAATAGTATGACTGAAAATCGTGTTAATAAATATAACCATCACGTTTGTAGCCACATGAGCCACTTTATGGATTTGAACGTTACGTGTGAAAGAGAGATAATTGCCAAGGTGAGTTTCCAACTAATCCTTGATCACACAATGAACGTGGCACCCTGGTGGCTCATGAGACCCCTTTTCCCTTCCATTTGGCTCAGTGTTGTGGATTCTACACATCTGCATGGGTCTCCCAGGGCAGAGCTCAGATGCCACCCTCTGAAAGTGCTCCTCGCTGGCCTTCCTGCATGAGAATCCCACTTCTCTTTCCTCTTGTGCTTTAACTTTCTCCACAAAACTTACTGTCACTGTGTTCAGTAACTCTTCATGTGTTCTCAGGGTCTCCTGTTAGAATGGAAGAGGGATAAAGAAACTTTTTTTGTTGTGTATCTAGTGTCCAAAAAGTAGTGGAAAAATACTGCTGACAGTAAAATTTTAATTCCACTATCTAGAACATGTCTTTTGGGCCAAAGGCACAGCAACTCACGGTGTCTATGTCTTGCACAATCACACAGAAAACTTACATTCAGTAATGCATGAAGCAGTTCATTATAGAGAAAATCTACCTCTCATTATCAATGAAATGTTTGCAGAAGTTCATCCACAAACTGCTGTCTTGGACCCTCCACACACTAGAACCGCAGTTGTCTGCGGTTGGCAGTTAGTTCTTGCTCCTCTTCTGCAGGCTCCACTGTTGCGCTGAAGGTTGCATGACTCCCTCATCATTCCACCTCCCCCTCAACCTCAGATCACCTCTTGCATTTCCATCTGAGTCTCTGGGAACTACCCCAAGTCTCTTCCTTTGTGAATGACTAAGATTTTGTGTCAGCAACCGGAAGACATTGCTTTGGCACAAGATTAGCAGATTAGCACAGCACTGATCTGCACAGGAGGAAAGTCATTTCCTTACACTCAACAAGAGCGCAGACAGGATTCTAGGGTTTGGTGATTGTTCCTGCTGACTGATTTGGAACACTTATTGAAGTTGGCAAATACCATTATTTTTATTGCTACTGTTAAATAGGTATATGGAAAAATTGACATTTAATGTTAAATATTACCAGGTATTTAGCACAATTTATCCTTAGCAGAGTCTAGACTTTTTAGCAGAGTCTCTTATAATAACAAACACACATAACACATCCTAATTATTTCTAATAAACTTTTAAAAGTAGTTGCATTGATTGACAGTGGGGAAACCGTAATAATATTTTGGTGATACTTTTCAAAAAATATGAACATGCAGTTCAAAAAGTAAAAACATAAATGAGCAAAAACAGGAAACAATATTCCCTCAAATCTAACCTGGCAATAGCAATCTAGCACCCTCGAAGTGGGCTGCAGGACCAGCCTCGTGATCAGCTGAAAGGGTGGTGGTAGGTGGCCATCTACACACTAGGCTTGACTTCACAGAGCCAATTGGAAAATTTAAATGACAATTCTGAAAATGACGTGATTTTGACCCAATATTGTTGCTTTTAAAAATTTGGTATAGATCTTTTAGAAAAGGAATGGGTACCAAGAAATACAGAGGAGGAGCAAAAGGAAAGAAAGAGGATTTAAAAAGAATTAAGATGTGCCATGTATCTGTACCAACTCCCCACGAAGCATTAAATTATTAAATACTACAAACATGTCCGTGAATATTTTAGATGAGATAAAAGAAAATAAACATGTGAGAATACATACAACAATGTTGGAAAATCTTTTTGTATCTTTGTGTGTGAATATGCAAATACTTTAGACAACATTGTTTATTGTTGGAAAGGCTGTGAACCAGCCATATGTGCAAAGTTACCAAGATACTTAAAATTTCACGGAGATTGTAAGGATGATGTTGTTCTGTGACTGTCCATTCGCCAGATTCAAAATGATGAATTAAGATAAGCATCATATATATACTGTATGTACAGAAAGATTGGACTTTCATTCTTAAGATAACACATCAATATCAAACAAGCAGGTGGATGCCTGCCGCAGTGATATCAGCAGTTACTTCTATTGTGATTCAGGTGAGTTTAACTGTAATGTTTTGCTGTCTAGTTTTCTTTACCTGGGTTTTGTTAAAATATCTAGAAAACACTTCAAAAGTTGCCCTTCAAATGAAGAAGATATTTTGTTTGTTGGATGTTTACTGCTTGGAAGCAAACCATGATTAGGCCTGGGATAGACTTGGTGGGAAGAGCAAAGGAATGCCATTCATTTGCATCAATTTGCCAATTTGCCCCTGTGGGAGGAGAGGCGTGGAGTGTGACACAGAAGTCTGGCCCCTGAGAAGTAAGTGTTGAACTGTAGGCTTCTGGAAAAAGCAGCCAGTGAGAGGCCAGTAATAATGTCAAATATATATCAAAGGTGATGTCAGTCTGCAGTGTTAAGTGAGACTATGTACAGAGTCAGACAGCAGTGGAGACACAGGGGACTCTGATGCTACACCTGAAAGCCACACTGGGAAAACTGGGACTCTTACAGCAGCAAATGAAAGCCTGCCTAGACTCAGGAAAGGCAGTGCTTCCAGTGGATGTGAAGCTGTATACTTTATTGGAAATCATTACCATGACTTAAAAGCCCATCATACATCTGGCTCATGAAAGGATCGCAAAAACTTTTCTGAATTTATGAGGTGAAATTCATTTTTCCAGAGTATACCCACACAGTTACCCAGTTCTTTTTCTTGTTTTTGCTCTTTAAAACTTCGATTTATATCATTTTCTTTTTTGTTGTTGTTTGTTGTTTATTGGTTTGTTTGTTTTTTGAGACAGGGTCTTGTTTTGTAGTCTAGTCTGGCCTCGAGCTCACTATGGAGCCCAGGCAAGCCTCAAACTCAGCAATCCTCCTGCCTCTGCCTCCCAAGTGCTGGGATTACAGGCATGAGCCACCATGGCCCCGGCACTGTGGTATGTGGTACTGAGTGCTGGTGGACGTGAGTCACCATGCCCAGTATTGTTGTATGTGGTTACCAGGATTGAGCCAGGGACCTTGCACTTGCTAGGCAGCCACTGGAACCACTGAGCTAAATCTCAGCCCTGATTTGTATCATTTTCATTTGATCCCTCAAAAACTGTCTTTCCTTTTCACTCAGATCCATCGTTCCAGCTTTTTAGTGCCTCAGACCAGAATTCTGGCCTAGATTCAGTTATTTCTGCCTTTCTAGTTCTTCTGGAAGGCTCTCCCATGTCCTTCAGTTATGTTGGTTTGACTCCTATGTCCCTCATGCCCATCACAGTGGCACATTTACTCAATCAGTATGGACTCGGAAGGAGTTGGAGATTAGATCATCCACAATGTAAGCATATATAAAAGTGAGTTACTGTACCCCATAAGTATATAATGTATACAGTTAGTGTTTGTTTACTGAAAAAAAGAGTGCCTGAAAACAACAAACTCTTAAAGATAATATGCCATGCTTTTTGCAACCGAATTGTCTTCTGCTCTCTTCCCCAAATTATAGTTACCTCAATAGATCTTCCAAGTCCATCCCTCTACATATCTTCACTACTGTTAGTGCTGGAATGGCATAAATCCTCCTCCTTCAAAAAATTCAAATTTCCTACTTTTCAAAATCGCCAAAGAAATCTTAACCACTGCAGACCCAGGTGTACTCACTCCCTGGTCCCAGTAAGGAAGCAATTCTGCGGGCACTGACACAGTGCACTGGTCACTGGCCATCTGGAACTTCCAGGTCACTCTGTATGATAAATTCGCTTTGCATATATTTGTGGCTTACAGTCCCCTTATATTATAAATGCTCTGAGATGAGGCTCTGGTTTCTTCAGATCTGAGTATGAATATTCCTAGGGGTATAGGAGCCTCTTACAGAACATCTCCAGCCTGCTGAGTGTCTACATGTGGTCCATCCTGAAACAGTCTCCCCGGGTGGCCAGGCTCTTCCCAAAGATGCACACTTACAGACCAGAAACAAACACAAAGTTCAACCTGTCACCTGTCCAGAACTCTAACAGCTTCTGTGCCCTGTACACAGCACCCTCTCCTCTCTTCCCCCTCCCTCCTTCCCTGGTCACATCTGCATTTTATGATGAAGTCCTTACTCACCCCATGGATGGGTACACACTGTGATAAAACACAGTTGCAAACATGGTTGCAAAAAGCGTGGCATATTATCTTCAAGAGTTTGTGGTTTTCAGCCTCAGGTTTCTCCTGATGAGATTTTTCCCTACCTATCTGACCAAGTCTCAGGCCACATCCCAGGCGCTTGGAAGCTTTCCTGTAAACTCTGCTCTGCCCAGACTACAGGCTCTGCTTACATCTTCATCTTGCTGCTCTCCTCTTGCCCTGAAGTTCGAACCCTACAGCGCTCACTCCAGGTGAGGGGTGGTCCTAACTCTTCACCCCATTTCCCCAGCCTTTTCCCTCTGATGCCCCAGGACGTTTATCAAAGTGTGTACCCATCCATGGGGTGCTGTAATGTTTCTGCCCTCCTCAGTCCTGACCCGTGAGTGGAGAAAGTGCCTGGCACTGTGTGCACCTGAAGAAGACAGTCATCAGCTACCCATTTCAGGAGAGGGCGCATCACAGCAGGTGCCGAACCAACAAGTAAAGTGCATTTTAGAAACAGATGAATCTTGAAATCGCATCCACCCAAGCTGCGATTCCATTTTCAGGATGGGGAGGCAGCTTGAGCCCTAACACCAAACCCTGCACCTTCCCACAGAAATTTCCTGGACTCCTGGGGTCCTGGCTTACAGGCTGGCCCTAAACCCCACTGACAGCACAGAGATGCGGGCAGCATAATTATAATTACAGTATAGAGGCCTGCTCACACGCATGTCTGAGTTCAAAGGGCATTAATTTTAGCCAAAAGAACAGAACTGACAAAGTTTAAAGGTACTTTGCGGCTGTTATCTCCATTCCATAGGGCAGTGTTGTTCACCAGCACGGCCAAGTCAGCGGGGTCAGAAGAATAGATTACAAAAGACCCATATCTTTTTAAAGTTTAATATTTTCAGAAGAGAAGACGTGGCCCTTTTTAAAAAATCGCTTCCTTGAAAGAAAGCCAGGAGAGATAAAACATTCTAACACAGTATCCTGAGAACCAAGGATAATGAAACACTTGTGAAAATTAATTTCTGCTCCATGTCCTTCCACGGAAGCCACTTTGCAGAACGCTTTGCAAGGGCCCAGCCACGAGTGTGTCGCTGCCTCTGACAGACACACCAGCCACCGCGAAGCATCAGAAGATGCGCATTGTGGCATTATCTCCAGAATGCTTGCCCAGATTAACGCAGGAGCTAGCGCATCATCGCCCCGCAGCGCTCCGGCTCCCTCAGCACTGTGGCACCCACTGCACCGCACAAGCTCAAAGGAAGTGAAAACAAGCAAAGAGGTGAAGGCAGGGCTGGAGAGGCAGTCTATCCTGTATAGAGATCACCCGAAATTACGTCCTGCAGTTAGTTAGTAAACTAAAGTTTTTGCATGGCGTAAGGTCAAAAGGGGAATAAGCATCATTAGAGAAAGGCTATTCCCACCCGGACTAAACTTCAATTTAGGGCAGCCTGGCTGCACAGTGAACTCAAGGAAAGCTTGAGCTACGTGGTAAAAGTCACACAACAAGATCACCCAAGAACCTTACCATTTCCTTGGAAGTTTCACGCAGTAACACAGAAATCTGTAATTCTTCAGATAGAACTGGACCACACTGACATGGAAAATTCCAAACAGGAAATCAAGACTTCATTATCCTGTGGCTTAAATATTGTACATGAAAATATAATAACTATTTGTATGCAAACTGCATACATTACCAATATCAAATCAATACTTCAAAAGATTTTTGTGAAATATCATGGGACTCTACAAAATGGATTTTTTCATGGTAATAGAGCAATTACTGATAATGTCCATAATTTTCTGTAGAAATAAGATCCATACTATGTCCTAGGCTAGGAAAAAAAAAACTTTAGAATACTTAAGAATTGAATGCAGTGAGGCTGGGGATTTAGCTCAAGTGGTAACGTGTCAACCTTGGACGCCTAAGGGCCTGAATTCGATCCCCGGTACAAAAAAAAAAACCTGAATGCAAAGGTAATATTTCCAAATCAAAGTTGGGCTGTCCGTAAGAAAACATTACAGGTGAGTGGACCTAGATTATCAATACCTAGGACAGAAGACTACACAAAGGATTCATAAATTTTACACAAATAATTAGAAACAGACTGTCATAGTCACACACTGCTCACAAAACCTGGGTGCAATGTGCGTAAAAAATAATGGGCCAGAGATTTAGCTCAGTGGTTCCGGCACCTGCCTCGCAAGCGCAAGGTCCTGAGTTCGATTCCCAGTAATCACATACAATGCTGGGCGTGGTCACTCACGCACACCAGAAATCAATACCACACACCACAGTGCTGGGCATGGTGGCTCACGCCTATAATCCTAGAACTCAGGAGGCAGAGGCAGGAAGATTTCTGAGTTCCAGGCTTGCCTGGGCTACATAGTGAGCTCAGGGCCAGCCTGAACTACAAAGCAAGACCCTGTCTCAAAAAAAAAAAACTGTAATTAATTGAATGCTTATATATCAAATATTTCATTAAGTCATATAGAATAGATGACTGTGATAACTGCCTTTACTATTTTAAAGCACAAGTACAGAGGAAACAATGTTTCATTCATCAAAAAGGCTAAACAAAAGCTAAGTATTAAACAACAGAACTGCTTTCAAAAACACAAAACAAGATGTACTGCGGTGACCACCAGTCTCTGAGTTAGTCCGTGATTTCTAATCCCTGAAACTAAATCCCCACTTGTTCTTATTTCTTTTCAGCTAATCAAATTGGCCTTAACACACTGTTGTGTCACGACATCTCTCATGTCCATGTACACTAAATGAACCCCACAATAAGCAAAAAATAACTATGTCCACATATCCTTGAGTTACTCTGTGCAATGACTTGCATACCCAAATTCTCTCAGGAAAGCGATCATGAATGGAACATAGTTCACCTCATCAATTCCACCTGTTAAGCACCTGCAAGGTGCTCAGCACTGACAACAGCAAATCCAGTTTCTGGCCATATAGGGCTAAATGGTAGAGACTGAGACCCTCACTGTCCACAGTGTCTAATTCATTAAAGGCCACTACAAAAGATGAAGACATCGTCTTTATCCTCAACTGTTCTTAATATCTCCTATAATGATACAAATAATGCTGATTACTGATTAGCTCTATATTTCTGGTTTTTTTAAAGGTGAGAAATCGATTTTTATGGAAAAAAGTGAAACATTACCTGAAATATGAGTGATAGATAAAATAATTTGTAGAATGAATTAATGATTGGCCTACTTCAATTTGTTTAAGGGCAATGTTTCTTTGGACCTTTTTTTTTTTTCCTTGAAGATATAATATGGGAAAAGGTCCCTCCCTCTATTTGGGTCACAAAGCTACCTTTGGTAGGTGTCATCTATAAATGTCTCCCTTACAGAGCAGTAGCGGCGCACCTATGACATGTGTGCCACAGTGGGCTCTTGTATCACTGTGAGCTCTAACAGGTTCACCATCCCTGTTACAGAACAGGAATCTCAGTGGGGCAGTGGGAGCCACCACTGATCTGCACTGTCGTGTGGACTAGGATGGCTCCGTGTTTCCTTTAGGAAGTAAAGGACACCTAGGGAAAACTGAAACAAGATTTTACAATTTCCAAGCCTGAAGACATTGCAAACAATTTAATTTCAACAAAACCTTTTAGTTCTGAGATTAAAATAAACATCCAGGTATCTTCTGAAATTTTTACATGTAAACAGGACTTTAAGTTACCTGAATTTTTATGTTTGTCTTAACAATTAAAGGCACTTAATAAACCCAATGAACTTAATCCAAGATGAAATCTCTATCAGAATAAAAGTGTATCAGGCATAAAGATCAAAGCAAAAGTTATTATTATTAAAATAATCCTAAAAGATTTTCTTGAATATACTGCAATAAAAATGGTGGAAAGAAACTGTATATAACAAGAATTATAGATATGGAAAAGCTGACATGACCATATTTAAAAATGAAACTCTGAAATTCCATTAACTACAATAGATTGTATTCATGACTATATGTCGTAATGAAGTTATTCATATATAGCCTTATCCTGATTAGGTGCTTAGCCTTGAAATAAAATTGACTGACCTGAATTTAGGCTAAAGAAAACAAGACTGGAATGGGAGATCTGATCAAAGTGAGTAATCTATTATTTAACAAAACTTATCTTTTGAGATGATTGTTCTAGTTAGCAGCTAAGGGGGACTATTAACCTGAGCCCTTGGTGTGAATTAGTTTCAGCCTACAGCCCTACCACCTTTAATGTGCCTGATCTTGTCTCATAAATTAGTTTCAAACTATTTTCTCCTTTCCTCCCCTCTTCCTCACTGGACATAAAGGTACAGTACCTTAAGATAATGAAGTACAAGGAGAAGATAATGTCATTTTATCTTTCACACTTTGGAAGGAATTTTCAGATACATTTAAATAATTCAGACCATTAAACTGAGGGATGAACTGGGAATAAAGATCCTTTAGGAATATGCATTTGGAAGACACCTACTTTCAGGGAAGTCTATTCAGTGAACAAATGCTAGTGTAAAAGATGAGTTTTTATGGGACTGAAGTAGGCTAACGTGAATATGAAAGTATTCTCCAGCTTTCTAAATTATGGGACCTGCTAGGGCTTGATAACTAATCTTTCACTATAATTAATATGAATAATAAATCTTAAATCCTTTTTTTAAAACAAGAACAATTTTTCTAAATGGTGGCAACTTTCTATCTATAACTGTTCTCAAATGCTGCCATCTAAAGGTTAAAATTAGGTACAACCTAATAATGTCTAGAAAGAAAAAGTGCAGTACCTGAAGATTTATGTTAAAATCCATCTCGTCCCAATCCAGTTTTAATTTACATATATTTTATCAATAATCTTGGCAAAAAGTATTAGTTGCCTTAAATATACACCAAAATAATGTTAATAATAAAAATTGTTTCATATTTCCCAAGATAAACAGTATAATGTATTTATTTGATATTTCAACATTTTTTGTTTCAATCAAGATATGCTTATGCGGACCTTAGTTTTGTCTATGCATTATGTGCTATGTATAAAATAATTTTACAATTTTAAGAAAGATCAGTACAGGCCAGATATGTAAATTATTTAAAATCAAAACTAGCACATAGCAGTATGTACATATTTTGGAGAACTCAAGTGGCCAAAGCTAAGCAAAATATATGGAACAGAAAGATAGTGTAAAATGTAATTCATAACCTATTTAATGTTTTTTATATGGAGCTTTTATACCCTGTAAAAACAATGAGCATTATCATGTGATATTTACTCATCATTGCTATCAGGACTAACACTATCTGGAAAACAAAACTTTTTGGTCAATAAAAAGATATTCTAGGAGTGGAATGATGCTAGTTTCATGGAAGAAAATATATTCATTGCATGACACCATATGCCAATTTTTTTACCAAAACCTTGTAGTTAGTAATAGACCAAGTACCAGGCACTTTTTGTAAGTGTGACCTTACAGAAGTTAGCAGAAACAGCACTTTTATTTTGCACAGTGCACCTTTCTGCCTCACAACTTTTTAGTGTTCCAGTTTATCTTATACCACAATTCCAGATAGTAAGCTTCTTGAGGGCATTCTGATTTTTCAAAGAACATAAGCTCAATGTCTGGAGTCCTAAGTACATATTTAATATTTTTAACTAACTAGAAATATTTAAAATTAAGAACATGGGATTGGTGACTAAATTACATATAATAGAAAGAACTATCAAATATGAAATTTAATATTTTGACATAAAATAGCTTTCATTAAACTTCATTCTCTTTTGTTTTAATGTCAAATAAAAAACACTAAAGGTCCATCTTCAAAATTGAGTGTATGGACATTAGTGACACATGCTATTTTATTTCACAGATACAGTAAACATTAATAGGCCTTCCTCATATATCTCATACTACAGATTTCAGTGCTTCATGCAAGTAAAACACTATCTAATAAAATCTTCTACCTAAAAAAGTATTCTCAGGGAAGCTTTTATTTTACTCGAAATAAAATCTTTTGCTTCTATTTTTTAAGGAAATTCAAACAGTATCATAGAGTGATATTTAAAATACTGGAACATCTTGGAAACTGGAAGGTTTGGCCTGAAAACACTCTTTTCTGATAGAGACATTCATTTCTTTGTCTTTAAAACCACAGCAATAATACTATTGTCCTCAGAGTGACTTCCTGGGAACAAACAAAATGAAACTTCAGTCGCTAAGAGTCATGCGTCCCACATAATGAAGCTATCAGGGGCCGGAGTCCAGTTTAGTGGTAAGGAATTTGCACAGAATGTATGAGGCCCTAGGTTTGATTCCCAGGCAGTCTAAAGAAGAAAGAAAGGGAAGAAAGAGGAAAGGAAAGAGGAAAGAAATAAAAGCCAAGCTAAATTGGAAGTCCTAGCTAGGCCTGTGTAACTGTTGCTAGATGTGGCCTGACGCCATTGCATTTGCTAGAGGAAACCATTTGTTTCTGTACTTCATGCATTGCTTTTGGGATCTCCTTTTAGCCCTACAAGATGTATCAGCTGATCTGTCATGCATGGAAAACAAGGTGAACTGGAAGCCAATGTTCTTAGAAAGGGAGAAGCGCCTCATGCACAGCCACACTGCTGCCTTGGGGGCTCTGGGGCAATGGGAGGCCGTTACATGGTTGACACTTTCTCTCACAGGGACTTGGAAGTGTGACATTAGGTGTCATAGAACCAAGCCTGCTTCAAGATTATTCTTTGTTTCTTATGGAATAATGTCTGGACATTATCATACTTTGCTTAGAACTCATAAAATTTAGATGTCTGAAATGTGAACACCAAATATTGTACTATGTGAATCATGACTGAAAAGGTATAAGGACATGGACGGCTTAAATGAACAAATTACTTACAAATTCCAAGAAGGGAACTACTTATTTCCATACCCAATCATCAGTGTTACTGACTAATTAACAGGAACTATATTTCAGTTTCACATGTGGAATTCTAATGAGATCTGGCTCTGTAAATTCGAACTATAAAATATTAATACTGGCCTGCTGCTTCTCACCAAAATCATGTCATCTTTGTCAAAACCACAAAGCTTCACATACTGAGGCTTTTAAACCTGATTTAGAATGGAGTGCAGTGTTGAACCGCGGGAGGCCAGCAGCTGCTAGGCTGAGAGCGGAGGACGAGCAGGAAGCATCACTGGAGGGACATGGTTGTGAAGTCACACATGTTTTGGTCAACAAAAGCACCCTTGTGGACAGTAGCATTTATTCGGGGGGCCATTTTCCATGTCATGGAGACCATGTCATGGAGAAACACCCATGGCCGACGTTCTGAAACACCATTTTCATACCACCCTTCTTTCCACACCATGCATAAATGGCACCAAGAGATCTTCGGTACTGAATCATTGTGATCATAACACTTCACAGTATAATTTTAGATTTCCTTCAATATTTACAATTTCTAAATTATGATATGTAGTTTAGAATGAACAGATAACACAAGATAAATTTTTATAAAACATAATGTCCATTCAAAACTGCTGAATGAACTTGAAACATCATATAAGCAGTTTGAATATTTAATAAAAATTCTGACTATAATGAAATTACCATATTTTTACTTTCAGCCTTCAGCCTTCCTTCCCTAAGAGTGAATATTTTATTAATACTGATTCTTTGAAGAGAATTACAACTTTTAATAATAATTTTAAAAATTGTATCTTGCAAAATAATTTTTAATATTTTTTCACTGTTGGACTACTTAATCAGTAATTTAATATAGATCTTATTAATACTTCAAGATTATTGAAAATAACTATTCAAGGCACTGGTGAGTCACAGAATTTCCCTCAGAATAAGCAGAGCCTTTACTTGGCATTTCCCAATTTCCTCTGTTCTAATCCTGGTTCCTAATGCACTGTTTCCTGTTTTATCACTGGCACTTAGAGAAATGACATCTGCTGTGTTAAATACTGCCTCAGTTCCTCTCTGGGGATTAATGGCATTACAGCCAGAGGATTTTCACTTGCTTTCAGATAGAAAAATACATGAAAGATGGCCAAAATCCAAACACAATCTCCCTGAAAGTAGTCAAACCCAAATCACAGTATGTTCACCTGCTGCTTGAAAATGAGTTTCATCTAGTTTCTTTGCTAAGCATGGCTCAGAATTACACAGAATGTGGACATTTGTAATATTACATTTTAATACCTTCTATTTTAAGGTTTATCACAATTTTTTTAATTCCAAGTTCTTAATTCATAAATTGCTATTGCCTTTGTTTTTCTGGAATGCTGCTTTCCAAGAGTCAGGCCTTCCTTTAGCAGCCGAGCACAGTGAGGGCCATGTGTAGTTGAGATTTGGGACTTGCAGAAAGATATTTGAAGACACCTGGCAAGCACACTTCTGATTAATAACACAAGTGTTCAATATTTGTATCTTATTCCTTTTTCCAATTCTCTCTTCAACGATATACAGTAATAAAGCCTGATGAAGAGACAGTAAAATAGTGCCAGGCATAGTGGCTCGTGCCTGTCATCCCAGCACTTGGGAGGAAGGGGCAAGATTGCCGGCTTGCCTGAGCTACATAGTGAACTCAGGACCAGCCTGAACTACAAAACAAGACCCTGTCTAAAAAAAAAAAAAGGAAACAGTAAAATATATTAAAATCCAATATAGAACCTGAAATTTGTCCAAATGGGCCAGCAACACAGCTAAGCGCTAGGAATATATTGGCTATCTTATTTTGGGTCACACATGGAGGCAAATATAGCAATATATATCATAACATAAGCTGGCACTGCAGCTTTGGGAGTACACTATCTCAAGAAATGCATATTTAATTCAAATGATGAGTTATAATGAATCATAAGATCAATCACAGAGCTTATCTGTAAAGGACAATCTTTTGTTATACATGATGTGTCAACAATAGATACTGCAAAACTTAATTGGGAGATTGTAACAAAAATACTACCCAAGAGAATTAGAGAAAGACACATCAGTGACTAACAGAATTTCAAGGTCATAACTGCCCATTCTTGCTTTCTCTTCTCACACATTTCTTTTAAGAAGCCATTTTCCAAGTTGTTTCTTCTGTTCAGATAGTATCATCTTCCTTGTAAGTTTATCTTTCCTATGCTTTCACAACTTTTCTCTTAGTAACAACTATGCTGTTGCATTATAAAAAAAAAATCAGTAACAGGTGAGGAACTCCTGATGTAATTAATATCCCCTGGCAAGTAAACACTATTTGAGGACAGCACAGCCTTTATCTCCCAAGAGGCTATAATTTCCTGGAACCTTACAGGAGTCCCTTCCCTGAGTGATGTTATGCTCTCTCAGCTCTACCCAAGTGGAGATCCAAGACTAGCACATAGACACACTGATGTGTTTTGTTTATGAGATAGGTACAGCAAGGTAAAAGTTAGAAAATTTAATCACAAAGATCATAAACCATTACAGGATTATTTATGATCAGTGATAAATCATCTAATTTGTTACTTAAAAACTTTGCAAATTTAAGCATTGGAGGTGATCTTAGGAAGAAAGAAACTAAACAAAAGAGGAATAAGGCTAACTTTAATAGGCTAGTTTTCTTCTGCCCCTAAGCAGATTTGGGGATAATGGAATTGTGTAAATTGAGGGTTATACGTCCATTACTTATCTGTTGATCTCAAAGTTTTTGCCATTGGGCCGGAGGGTGAGCTCAGTGGTTCTGGCTCCTGCCTCGCAAGCACAAAGTCCTGAGTTCGGTAACTGCATACAATGCTGGGCATGGAGACTCACACCCACCAGCAATCAATACCATATACCACAGTGCCGGATGTGGTGGCTCACGCCTGTAATCCCAGCACTCGGGAGGCAGAGACAGGAGGATTGATGAGTTCAAGGCTTGCCTGGGCTACATAGTGAGCTCAGAGCCAGCCTGAACTACCAAGTGAGACCCTGTCTCAAAAACAAAAAAAAAAGTTTTTGCCATTCATAAAGCATTTTTAAGTTATTTTTGTTAGATTAGACTAGGATATGTAAAGAACACTCTTAATCATCTATAATTTACTTAAAAGGGGCACTGTTTCTTGTAGATAAAGAAAGTTTTCTGTCTGGTGCTCAGGAAGTCAAGTCAATTTCATATAAACAGAAAATAAGGGAAAAGGACTTTTAGCAACATGTATGCTAAAGTCTACAATAACACCAACCTGAAGAAAAATGCACATATTTTGCTGTAAATGTGTGATCAAAACAGAATTGTATTTACTGGATATGAACTTTGCTATTAGAACAATTAGGAATAAAATACACTTCCCCCCCAACTCAATGAATGAAAACTGAAAATAAACTATTAAATTCATGCAGTTAAGGAATCTTCTGAAGGGGTTGAGCCTTCAGGCCTAACACATTCTCTGTCAGTGAGTGCTGTGTTTCTACAATTTCAAAAGTTAACATTAATATGCATTTTTCAAATATAAACAGAAAAAATAAATCCTTCCTCCTCCTTGAAATTAATAGCCAAAGGTGGAAATCACAAATGATTTCTTTCTCCACAATTTCTTATTTAGTTTAATTTTTGTCTGATCATTGCTCCTCTGCTTGTGTCTATGTTGACACTGAGTCTTTAGCAGCTTTAGCAGTTTTCTCATGTTCATGTTGTCCTCGACCCAGGAAAGTTCACCAGTGCCAAGCTGTATGGATCTCCATTCAAAGATGTAGAAGACTGAGAGGGAGAACCCTAGATTTAGCATGTTGCCATACATCGACTCCTGGTTTTTTTTTGTTAGACAGGGTCTCGCTTTGTAGTTCAGGCTGGCCCTGAGCTCACTTTGTAGCCCAGGCAAGCCTCGAACTCAGCAATCCTCCTGCCTCTGCCTCCTGAGTGCTGGGATTACAGGCATAAGCCACCATGCCCAGCATTGTGGGGTGTGGTACTGTTTGCTGGTGGGCGTGAGTCATCACAACCAATATCATATTACTGTATGTGGTTATCAGGATCAAACCAGGGACCTTGAGCTTGCTAGGCAGGCGGTGGAACCACTGAGCTAATCTCCAGCCCCATAGACTCCTCTTTTGAGCAAGAATTCTGGGCCTCTCTTTCTGCAGAATGCTTTACTAATAAAGTGAAACACTCAGACAGAAGGTTCAATTTGACAGGCACTGTTCAAAGTATATGACATATTTACTGATGTAGCCTTAGGAAGCCCAAAGGGGGAGTACTAATTTTCCTCACTTGAAAGAGAAGCACACCAGGCTCAGAAACGTTTAATTACTTGCTTGGTCTCAGAGAGACATAAAGTTGCAGCAGTGAGATTTGAACTAACAAAGACTGACTCAGAGGATGCTTTTAAGTATTACATTTCACTGCATAGAAAACTCAAGGGACCAATGAAGCATTAAGGCTCTTACTTATAAAAGATGGAGTAAATGCAGGATTGAAAACTCAGATATCTTTGGAGTTTACAAAATAGAGAGTAGGAGGAGCATCCTGTTCCTCTTCCAGAGGAACCAGTTTGTGAAATGTTCCAGATATCAAAGTTTTATACTCCAACTATGGTCCAATAAAAGTCCTGTATGCTCAGACTCATCCTGATTTTTCAAGACAGGCTAAGGACCTAGAGTTTTACATAAATTTCCACAGGCTTAAAAACTAAGCAAGGCAGCTGTGGTTGGACAATGACCTACCAATACCTGTGGTGATAACTGTAACCAGACATATTTATAAAGACACATTTACAGACATATTTTCCAGAGTGCACTTTCTCATATCCACTTATACTACCCATTGGGAAGTATATGTTATAGTTACTTCCCAGGAGAAAATTAAGGACATGATAGATCTCGTTTCTAAACCAAGACATTCAGTGGAATTTGTGTAATGATAATAAAGAAGATGAGTCTGAGTATGATGTGCATGGTGTAAGGACTTTCCTTCTGTTTACAGCTGTGTATATGCACCTTTTACATAATACTAGAATTTAAAAAAATAGTTTATAACTTCTCATATATAAGAAATGCATGGAAAATAAAAGGAAATACAAATAAATGGAAAACAAAACATTCTGTAATTTTATCTTTGCAACATTTAGTTAGCTTTTATGGTGGATTTTTGAACTGAATGATGTAATTGAATTGGCTACACATACATAGTTTACTATGTTGCACAGTTTTCAGATTTTGCACCATGAATACTTGAGCTGATCATCAATGTCATTGCTTATTTTCTCTACCAGCTTTAAAATTTAACCTCCCATAGATATAAGTATCATTCTAAATTTGACTCATGCATCTGGCACCTTGAGATATTCTTTAAGTGTCTTATTTCAAAATTTTCTGTAAATAATTTTAGTGGATTTTTAATCATAGTAACAATTATAAACACTAAAGACGTATGTATGATATACAACTATTTACACTTTGGGGGAATGATCAGCTGGCATCATGTCATTTTCTATATTTAGCAAGGGAAAGATGGGTGAAAATAGGAATTGCAGAGATAATTGCAACATAATTGAAATGCAAACAACTTATAATTAATTTCTTTCTGATGTGCTTTGGTTTCTAGCTGATTGCTGCATAAGATAAAATCTTTGAGGTTGAACTCATTAATTTCATGGGGATCTACTGGAAAGGATTTATTTTGCTTTGAGAGGGCTTCAACAAAACTAAAGCATAGAATTTTAGAACTGGATGAAGAAAATGAATTTAAAATGCTTATACACACACAGCTTTCCACAAAATCTGCCTCCAGAGTTATATTCAGTATATGAAATTATTCTTGGTTACAACCCTTCCAAGAGTTCACATTTTTGTATTATAAGGCAGCATGTCATCACACATCTGGCACATGTCTATACAGAAATACTGCACCAATGTGTACCATAATATTTATTCAAAACATCTTGGAGAAAGATAATAGTTATCCAGGTTACGACAATCTCCAAAGGTAGATTTTCTACAATAAAACCTATAAATAGTACCATTTTATGCTCAGATAAAAATAGGCATTTGGGGAGCAAAAGAAAATAAATATGTATGCTGGAAATGTATGTTATGAAAGTACCATATAATTGCTTATGCCAATTTTATGCTTCTGGTGTAAGAATTCTATTATCCAACAGAATGGGATCCCCACTACGAACATCTCCATAAAGGCAACCACGTGCTGAACGGGGCCAACATCACATTCTGACACAAAGAATTTTTACTTGGAGCCAGATCTCTCCCCATTGCTTTCTGAGTCAAGAGGTGGCAGAATCCCTTTTATCCTCATGTAATGAATATGTGGAAGAAACCAGAGGTAGAGACAGCAGTAGGTCTTGTGAAAATTTTATAATTCTTTTGACCCACTATAGAGGAAAGCAGTAAGAAGCCTACTACTCTGTTGCCCTGCAGGCTCCATTACACGCTGGCAGAAAGTCATTTACTGCTCTGACTCAGGCCTCCTTCACCAGGAAAGAACTGGAAAGATACACAAGGGAGGCAGACAGAGAGGTAGGACAAGCTTTCTCCATGCCCACCGGGGTTCAGAAAGACATGCCAGTCTCCAGGCCCAAGCAGACGCTGAGGACAATGAACAACCTCACCCATTTTGCTATACTACACTCAAGAGAGCTGCTGCTAGATGTAGAGCCTTGGCATAGAGGAAGAGAACATTCTGCCCATGGTGAGGGCTCTTGGTCAGGCTCCCAATGATCTTGGACCTCCCCATGAGAACAGAGCAAGAGGAACATGCTGCAGGACCCTTACTGCACACAAGTGTCCCACAGAGCTCCAGAATTTCTTCTTGTAAGAAAGATGGACATTGAAGCAGGAGATGAGGCCTGCATAGGCAGTTCCTTTCCTGAGAATTCTGACCCCCAGACCATGGTGAAATTTGTGCTCAGGACAAAAGAGAAAATAAAATTTTGATTGTGTTTAAATTTTTACCTACTATGGAGGTTTAATAATCCATGTGAAGTAACTATAATATAACAAAAATATTGTTAAGGGACAAGAGTGAGTCTGAGCATGATCAAAATATTAAAAGATGGAACAACATTTTATAATTAAATCTCTCACTGAGTTAAAGCTCATTAACAGGTTATACTGTAACTCAAACTGTCTGGATTTCTAATTTTCTATTCTATTGTTGACTATGTATTTGGAGAAACTAGAACCACCAATAAAGATAAATTTACACACCAAGATTTAGCCTTTAGCAGCAATGGTAAGCGAGTCCATCCTTCCTTCAAGTACCTCAGCAGTCACGCTTATTTTTCACTTGGAGAACGAAAAGAGTACAAGAAAAACAAATGGCTCAGGTACAACAGCACTACTTGTTTTACTTAGGACATTTTACAAATTAATAACCTAGTAACAGCCTATCTTCCAAAAACACTAGCACTTTAAACTTCAGGGGCTGAACACTTAAAAGAAAAAATGCATCAAGATTTCTGTGAATTCAAAGGGCATCTTGAACAAATAAACCAACCAGTGCACTAAGCATGCTGTCTAAATACAGCCATCTCTACTCACAAGGATGAGAGTGGACAGCAGGGCACAACACAGACACACCAAGGCAGTGTGACAAACAAAGTGAAGGTGTTGCTTTTGCACTCAGCTGCGGGGCTCCACTATCAGCTGTCACTCAGTTGCCCGCAGTGAGACCCTCAACCATTCCCAGTCCAGGAAGGACCTGTGTCGCAAGCACTGAGGGACAGAAGGGCAAACAACCCACGTGACTTACTCCAAAGCTGGGTTCTGGGAAGAATGCACTTTCCTTTCATGTCACACCCAGAACTTCTTTCCATGTTGGCGCCTTTCTGCTTCCCTTGGCTTCAGATGTAAATGAAAGTTCTATCATTGTAGATGGAGGTAAGACATAGGTGGGCAGTTTAGCAGCATAGTTGCTGATATCTAACTGATCTCATACAGCTGACTATTAACAAGTCACATCTGGACATGTAATGAGTATCATGTGATATGTCTGGAATTTTTTTTGTGGGAAAAGTAAGTGAATGGTGTATGTCTCTCATGAAATTGTTGTATTTACTTATATTTCTGTGCTGTTGGAATCATACTTTTCTGCTCGCTAGATTTCCAGCTACTATGGGAAGCAGACCGGGTTGAGGCATAGTCCTAAACCAGGGGTCTGCTCTCTGGGAGCTGCCCTTAGTCACCTTGGGAGTGGCTTGCTCCCTCACCAAGAAAACTATCTTCATTTTGCCCCGGGCCTCTCCCTACCTTGCCCTATGGGAAGTATTGTGAGAGACAAAAACTTGTCCTTGAGAGTTACAACTAGTCTTTAGCATAAGAAACCTGCAAACTGCCTAGGAGGAAGTTTAGTAGATTCTTAGATGTTCCCTGGCAGATGCCTTTATCTCTGAATTAAGATTGTGCTAACCTTCAATGCTTTGTCATTATTCACCTTATCGATTGTAAAATTTTTCGTGTGGGCACGCCCTACCTAGAAATACTATAAAAGAGCACTGTAAAATAAACCCAGGGCCCTACTCAGTATTGACTGAGAGGCCCTCCCAATCCCATCTTTGTCTGTCCTGTGTTTTTCTTAATCCTCACCCCCTGACTCAGGTACTGTCCGATTTTGCCGTCTGGCCCGGGCGAGCTACTATAGCTAATTTTAATTTCCATCTTCCTTAACTATCTCTTCTTCTGTCTTAAAAGTTGGTGTTTCTCTTCACCCACAGGCTTTTAAACTAAAATTATTTGATCAGTATAGAAATGAATGGCACAAATATGGTGTGCTATATTCACACTTCTGTGATACAGTGCACTATATTCATGCCAGGCTCAGGGATGGGTTTGTAATATTTATTGGACTGTTCAGGACATGTTTTTCATTAATTCTTACATGTGGCTCTTGTTATGTGCAGCTAGCTTACCTTCTACAATGCACAGTGAGAGTAGCTAAGTGAAAATAATTTCTGTGATTAGAGGCAATAACCATCAGACACTGGAAAAACTCTTACCCATAAAAAACCTATTCACAAATAAGCCTAAGAGAAGAGGTTGGTTTTAATGTATAATAATTATGTATATATATATGCATATATATATATATTTCTACTGTGTTTATCAATAAACAATTTTATGTACTTGGATACAGAGCTTTTAAAAATATATGCAATGGAAGAAAGACAGCCTATTTAACAAATGTTGCTGGAAAAACTGGGCTTCAGCCTGCCAAAAGCTAAAGCTAGACCTATCTCTTTCACCATGCACAAAACTAAACTCACAGTGGATATGAGACTTAAACATTAAAACAGAAACAATAAGCCTGCTGGTAAACAGGCTTGGTAAAACTCTTGGAGACATTGGCTTAG
>PVIC010020815.1:0-29158 GCA_004025085.1 Thryonomys swinderianus | reverse complement strand
AAAAAACAGATTGATCTTATGCTTATTTTCTTGGTTTCACTTATTTAGTATGAAACTTTTCTGTGAATTCATTAGGAGTTTTACGTAGATAATCATGACAGTGTAAAATAATTTTTTTCTTTTCCAGTATAAATGCCTTTTACTTCCTTTTCTTGCCTATGTCCTGGCTATTCCAGGAGAATATTTATAAAAAATAATTCAACATTTTTGTTTTGCCCCTGATTTGTATTATTTCACCATTATGTATGGTACTGTGTGTGTGTTCATGTGTGAGTGTGCGTGTGTGGGTGTGTGTGCATGTGAATGTGTGAGCATGTGTATCTGAGCATGTGGGAGTGTATGGGTGTGCCAATATTTTTATTGTGCTGAGAAGGCATAGCAGTGAATGCCTGGTTTCTCCCTGAGTCTCCCAAGATCATCACACCCTATTTTTCTTTTAGTCCATTAATGTGGTGTGTTATATTGATTAATTTTGGTACATTGGGCCAAACTTTGCATTCCTGTGTTAAAAAACAATTGGTTTTGGTGTATGACCTTTTGTACAGTTTTTCTAGATTTGGTTTGCTGGTGTATGTGGCAGTTCATTACAGCAACACCTACAGGGGATACTGGTCTGTAGCTTTCTTTTCTTTGATATCCTTGTGATCTTTTTTTGCAGAATACTATGGGCCTTGTCTAATGAGATGGTCAGTGCTTATCTCTTCCTTTCTTCTTTGCACTAGAATGTAAAGACTTGTACTTAGACATTAGTGGAAGCCAGTTACCCTGCAGCTAGGCAGACCCAGGATCCCTTGACAATGTCTGCCATTTGGCTCTGTGCTGAAGAGTCTAGTGGGTCCATCACTTACAAGCCATGCAGGCTTGCAAAGGCCTCGGCCTTCCTCATCCTTCCCTGGAAAATGGGAGTAACCACACCACCAGCTCCATGTCACTGTTGAACAGGCAAAAGTCAGTTCCTCAAAACACAGCACAGTTCGTGGCACAGGGCACCCTGCTGTTTAATGCCAGCTGTGCCAGTGTGCTGTGAGGGTTCCCCACATGAAGTAAGTCTGGGACATGGGGGCAGCAAAATGAGGTGGCCAGGCATTTGAGTCATAGCCAACTCCACCTGCTTCATACCCCCCTCCCTGGGACACATCCTGCTTTGGCTTTCTACATAGCGCAGCCTACAGACAGGAGTTTATTCACACTAAAATGAACATTGCAGTCTGTCTGACACAGATTTCTCATTAAAAATTAGCATACTGACATTATGGTTCAGCCACTCAGAATTGAGTCAGCACCATTTAATGCCCCTGGGAGACATTGGTTCTGGTTGTAAAGACAAAGAGGGCCTCCAGACCTAAATTCTTTGCTCCTGATGGGACATCAAGGCACCATGAGAAGAGGGTCCTGCCCTGGGTGGCCGGAGCTCTCTGCTCCCAAGCCCATCCCCACAGAAACCCCAGGAGGCTTCAGAAGGATAAATGCAGAGGTATGGCACTGCCTCTGGTTCCTCCGAATCTGAGTGTCCACTGGGCCCATCACAGACATCTCCCACCTGTCCCTCCTGACCATGCACTGGCAAAGGTCTCCATTTTGCACCTGTGTACCGTTTCTCAGTTCCAGCATCAGGTTGGAGCCACACTGACATGGACACAAGCGGCCAGTTGTGGATTGAGTTACACCCTCCAAAGAGATAGGTGGAGGTTCTGTGTATCTCAGAGGGCGCTCTTGTTTGGACACGGGGTCTTTGCAGGTATAATTAGTTAGAATAAGGTAATGATGGAAGCAACTGACCTCCTCCAGTGTGCCTGGTATGCTAATAAGAGAAGGAGCCACAAGGAGACACGAGTACAAAAGAGGAAGGCAGCGGTGGCCAATGCCCCAGAGATCAGAGCATCAGAGCTGGAAGCCAAGACACAGGGACGATGCCCACCCAGTCCCACAGGTGGAAGACCCAGAGGAACATTTGCTGAGAAGGTTCCCGGGCAGCACACACAGCCCACGCCCTCATTCCACACATCATGTCCACGCCTGTGAGCAGAGACTCCTGCTGTGGTCTGGGCTTGTGGCCCCTCGTGAGGAGCACCCACAGAAACCCCGTCCACGCTGACTCTGTCTTCCTTTAATGGCACATCCCATCCTGAATACAGGGTTGATGAGATGTTTGCAAAAGTGGTCTTTCTCCTTAAACACTGAATACAAACAAGCAAGAGTATTTTCTGGGATTCTTTTAGTCACAAATGTTTGTTCCTACCATTTGCCTATGAGCTCAGGGAAGCTGCCTGCCTCTTCCTCTCCAGAGAAGACCCACAGCCATGATTTATCCAGCTAATGCCTTGCAAATAGATGGTTTAGAAGAGGACAGGTTAGCAAGGCACCCTTGTGCATGTTTATCTCTTGCTGATTGTGTTCTGTTCAGCATGTGCAGCTCCACAGAGGGAAAGTAGGACATGGTAAAGACGGGTCACTGCATGGTGCTGGGAGCAGATTTGTAGAGATTCCCAGAGGTGCCAAATCCCTACCCAGTTTTTAACAATGCTAGTGTTTCTACACGCTCTGTTATTAGGGGGGCTTGATCCATACAGAGACATGAAATTTATCATGTGGAAAGATCTGATGTTAGGAAAGTGAGATACGTTGATTACAGCCTGATTATCATATCATGTGGAAACAGAACCCTTAGTTTAGACAGTCCTGTTTGAAGGGACAGGTTATTACCCAAGACGTAAACTGGCTATACCTGTGAACGTACTGACAGAGGGCCAAGCAGTTGTAAAATAAAGGTGCCATCACCATTTTTCCCTCTGAGTACAGCACCGTGGCAGGGAGCGCAGCCCAGGGCTGTTGGCAGCATTGGTATTTTCTGTTTTAAACATGATTACTACTGCTTTTGAATGAGATAAGCTGTGAGGAAGCAGAAGCTGGTCTTTCTAGCTTGATCCCTCATGTATTTGCCAAATGAATGGTTCTGGAAATTGGCCTCCCTTTGCTGAAGCACATTTTCTACAGTCTAAGAAACATCAGGCATAAGAGAGGAATGTGTCAGGTGCAGGAGGCAAACTGGGCATAGTGCCTTCTTTTTAAAAATTTCTGTTGTGGATAAAGACTGCAGTAGGGCTTTGGGGCTCCTCTGCCATCCCTGGTGGGCTCCAGGTCGAGAGCTCTGGGAGCTGCAGCATGGCTGGAAATCCAGGTGGGCAGCATGGGGTCTAGACAGAGGGCTGAAGAAGCCTTCCCGGGGTGGAGCAGGCTCACCAGGAACCAGCTGGGGGTTTGGCCTTGGAGGCCCAGACTCCAGAACTGTGAGAAATGAGTCTGTCACTTCTCAGCCACCTGCTTTATGTCATTTTGCTGTCGTGTCCTGAGTGGACAAGGGATCCCTGCTTTCAGGGTAGGCACAGAGGCACAGGGTGGGTCGTATGTGAGCAGCTCGAGGAGGCTGCAGAGCCTGAGCCAGAGCATGGGGGACGCTCTTGGCAGGTCAGCAAGGGTGGCCGGGCCACACTGACATTTTAAAGCATCACCTTCATGCCATTACCTGGTGTGGGCACCTGGCGCCGCTCTGGCCTAGCTCCTGCCTCCATAGTATTCCGAGTCTCAGTAAAGTAAGTGCAGAGGTGGAGCTGGACCCATCTCTGGACACTGGTCTCTCTGAACCCGGCAGAGCTCCTCCCCCAGGCAGCGCAGGAATGACCAGAGGTGCGTTCAGTTGTCTTGGCTTCTTTCTTGGTGGTGGGAACTGGAAGCAAATGGTTGAGGCCAGAGATGTAGGGAAACAGCTCACTGTGGGCACCCAGCCCAAGCCAAGAATCATCCCAACCCCGTGTCAGTGGTGCTGAAGCAGGGAGACCCTGTCGTGGCTGGTCAGCGGGACAAGAAGATGGCAGCGACCGGAAGAGAACTGAAGTGTGGGGACCCCTCTGTGGGCAGTGCTTCTGCAGTCCCAAACGAGCACACCTTAGTGAGGCGTGACCTGAGTACTACATGATTACACACAGACAGGTAAGACGTGATGTTACCCTCTTCTCACTTGCGGCTTCCTTTTCTGCTATGGAAATGATGTCACATGGTTGATTTTCATAAGACAGAAGTTGACGAAAGGCCAGGTCGTAACCACGTGAACGTGGCCTCTTCTGTGATAACTGTTTTATGATACTATCTTGCAGTCTTTTTCCCTTTCCCAATTACACAAAGCATTTTCTGTATTAACATCAAAATGAATCAACAAAAATTGAGTGACTATGTGCATAAGCTGTGAAACTAAAAATGACAATAAAACCTAGGAATTGAAGCCCAAAAGGAAGACAGATACCTTTAAAATCCTGAGTAAAGAGCATAAGGACCACCATGAGTGTCTACGGGACATGTTAATGCCTTGTTGGAGAGAGAGAAAAACCTCAAGATGGAAGAAAGAGAAATGGAGAAGAAATTTGAGGGACTTTCAGGACTTCAAGAGACCAGAGGTGGGGAAAAGATAACACAGGGAAGTAGCACACTAAACAAGGCACAGGACGGGCTTCAGAGCTGACGCGGTCCGTGAAATAGGGATGTGATCGTGGGATGAAGCATCGTGAGCCCAGGAGCAGCAGGAGGAGGTGCAGGTTCTGGCTGCTCCTGCAGTTGCCCAAGTTACCCTCCCTTCTCCCGAATCCCGCTGGCTCTGCTGATATCTTTGCTCGGTTTCCCCCAGTGCTATTTCTCCTGACTCCTAGCTTCTCCTAGCTCACTGGCCTTTCCCAGGATGGGCTGTGTGGGCAAAGGTCGTGCTGACTCCCAGCCCCACAGGGGTGCAGCTGGCAAGGTTGGGCAGAGCCGGGTCACACTGACTCTGGGCGTGTTGCTCGTCTTTGAGAGGAATCGGCCAAGGCCCAGGCACGATGTGAATGTGCGGTATGGAACTTTCCTCATTCCAGCAGCCATGTGTCCCTGAGACTTGTCACCTGACTCGCAAGACTCTGCTGTTCTGTCCCCAGATTGAAAGGCAAAGGGTATGCGGAGGATTCTGCAAACTGTGCTCATATCTGATCACCTAGACTTGTAAAACTCAGCCCAAGACTGACAGGTGAGTGCAGTAGTCCTTCCCGTGACTCGGGTGATACTCTTGACTTTTTTTCTTTTATCCTTTTAATTCTCTTTTTCTTTTTTATTTCTTTCTGAATTTAGTTGATTTTTATTGTCAGTTCCTTTAAATAAATAACTTTAAATTTTCTTTAGTAACTACTAATTTTGTACTTTAATAATCACTGAAATGGAAAAAAAAAAAATCCAAGGTTAAAAGAATGAAATCTTTGAGGAATCAACTCTTCAGAAAAAGTATTACAAATGAAGGGAACCTATTATGGTTATGTATCATCACACTTATAGTAAAATAAACACAAAAGATGTTGCTTTCTGGCCCTAGTGTTACATAAACAACCAAGAAGAATATTCAGGAGGGAGAAAAATATTAGAAACAGCATTTAGTATAAAGTAGAGTCAGAAGGAGCTTTCTATCTCCAAGTTTCTTTTTTTTTTTTTTTTTTTGCTTTTTGAGACAGGGTCTCGCTTTGTAGTTCAGGCTGGCCCTGAGCTCACTATGGTGCCCAGGCAAGCCGCCGCGAACTCAACAATCTTCCTGTCTCTGCCTCCCGAGTGCTGGGATGACAGGCATTGTGGTATGCGGTGTTGATTGTTGGTGGGCGTGTCTCCATGCCCAGCATTATATGTGGTTACCGGGGATCGAACTCAGGACCTTGCACTTGTGAGGCAGGCACCAGAACCACTGAGCTAACCCTCCGGCCCCAAGTTTCATTTTTAACCAAACAAGACCCTCACCCATAAATTGTATGTTCAGAATGTTGTGCATTTTGAAAAGAACATTTGTATCTTTTTCTTAGTTAGATTTTTGCAATATCCTCTGATTCATCATTTCCAGACTTATTTTTCCAGTGGAGAAACTACAGGTCATCACATTACTATTATTCAAATAGCAAGTCCTGCTGGGTCTCCCTTTTGATGTTTCTGAAACAAGTACGTGTCTTGCAATTAATGCATGAGGAATCGTATTTTGGTGTCTTAGGGTTATATACTTCACATCAAGTGTACATGTACAACTTACGATCGATGGGGCCTGGAACTCTGTGAAATACGATCGACCTACACTCAGCTCAAATTTCAAACTGTGCCTCTTTCCATGAGACTCTGCGGTCTCACTTAAGACTGGCTGATAATAAGCAAACCCATGACAAGGGCCAGGTTTGAGCACTGTGGGTTTTGACTCAGGACTATACTGAGTACATTCAAATATATGAATATGGGTTACTAAGCTTATGTTTTACATCATACAAAACCTTCGCTCTTGCCTTACTCATATTTCCTAAAACCTGTTTCATTCTGTGAACATTTATTAAGAGCATATTGTGCAGGGTACATTGCTGGCTACCATGAAGCCTCCACAGTTATGTAAAATTCACATTTCCCTCATAGGAAAGAGGACGGAAAGCATAATTTATATACTTCCTACTACAAGTGAGGCCTTATATTTTATGATCTTTTACATATTGGAACCCGCTCCCCATCTTGTGGATGAGTAGACTGAGGTTCATAAAAGTCTATGTATTTCCCCACAGCATCATAAATAACCTAGAATTAAACCAAGATTAAAGCTCCCCAAGCCTATTGTAATTATATGACACATAAAGCCACTTTCTGTAGAGAAGGCATCTATGGTTACACTGGGAGCCCACAAGCAGGGAGGAGGTAATTTTGCTTCTATTGGAAGCCGGCAACAGTACCCCTTTCACCAGAGAGGTGCTGCCTCATGCGGGAGGGATGCCAGCACTTTCGGGGTGACTTCTTATGGGTATTCTCAGTTCATAAGTGGAGTCTGAAGTCAGTAAGGTGATCCAGCTGTTGGTCAGGGAGGGAGGGGTTCTCTCGTGGTTTTATTTAATAACACTGGATTAAACTTGAAATTTCAGAGTTTGCTCATGACTTGTGTTTCTCCTAAAAACAGTTCTCTCCAAAGGGAAGAGGAGCAGTGGGTTATTTCTTCACCTCAACCAAGGAGACACTGTGTGTTTTGCAGCAGATTTTAGTCACGTGAAAACTCCAAGAGTTTTTGTAACTCAAGCCTACAGAAGTGAATGTTCACAGGTGTTTTATGATGCTAAATGACTTCTCCAAGGTCACACACATACCCGTGTACCAATCCTACACTTGTGACCTTCCACTTCCATCAGATCAACCAACTTCTGCCCTCTGACCAGTAACTGAGCAGTCCAAGGCCCCAGGCCCTGGGTCTTCCATCCATAATTTCAGTAACTTCTTCACTTTACCCAGTAGAGGCCTGAGACTCAAAGTGTTGGGTTGAATGTGTCTAAATTAGCAGTGGCCTTATACTAGCACTTAATTGGTCATTACTGTTTGTTTGTTTGTTTGTTTGTTTGGAAACAGGGTCTCGCTTTGTAGTTCAGTTGGTCCTGAGCTCACTGTGTAGCCCAGTCAAGTTTCAAACTCAGCAATCCTCCTGCTTCTGCCTCCCAACTGCTGGGATTACAGGCACCATGCCGGTCATTGTGGTATGTAGTACTGATTGCTGGTGGGTGTGAGACACTACACCCAGTGTTGTTGTATGTGGTTACCAAGATCAAACCCGGGACCTTGCACTTGCTAGGCAGACACTGGAACCACTGAGCTAAATCTCTGGCCCAGTCATTACTGTTTTTAAAACCAACTCATCACACTCTCATTGTCTTGAGATAGGGTTTCACTATGTAGTTCAACCTGGTCTCTCATTCACTATATACCCCAGCCTGGCCTCGAACTCATGGTGACCCTCCTGCCTCAGTCTTCCAAGTGCTAAAATTGCAGGTATGTGCCACCATGCCTGGCTACTGTATGTTAAAATCTGCTCACCATACTCTCATGTGTCTCCTTAATCATCCGCCCAGAATGATTATGACTATTTTTGCCACTTTATTACTTTTATGAAGAATTCTAAATATGTAATTATATGAATCACCCAGAATCACACTGATATTAAGTGGCAAAATAAAGACAATTTGAGCTGTTTTGTTTTTCCAACATTATGTTCTTGGGCTCAGGGGATGACAAAAGACAGACATACTTTATTGGCGTATTTTGAAAGGCTAAGGATTGGGTGTGAAGTGTTGCTTGGTGGTAGAGTGCTTGAGGTTTTGGGTTTGACTCCTGACACGTGAAAAAAAGACAGAAAGAGCGCGCGCGAGAGAGAGGATGGCTGAGGTTAATCAAACTCAGCCACATTGCATGCCAAGGAATGAGGCCCGCGCCCGTGTTTATGTCCAGGATGAGCAAACACCCTCCCAGGGGTGTCTGAGAAGAAACTCACACCAGCATCGCTGCACTGGGTGCTGGTGCAGCACCTCAAGAGAGAAGGAACCGAGATGGGGGCATAGACCTTTGTAGTGTGGTAAGCTGGCCATGGCGGGAATAACGTACTATCTCTGTCCGCTTGTGCCTCCAGCCTGCTGGTGGGAAGGGGAGCTGCTGAACTTGGCAGGAACTTAGCAGTAAAATAAAACTAACTGTCCTCCAATCCTGCCTCTCCGGTCCTGCTGTTCCCTGGCAGGTTCCTCTTCAGCTCATGAGGGAGTGGTGTCTACATGTCACCCGGCCCACCTCCCACTGGGGTCCGAGTTGGGGAAGATGCTCATTGTCCCCGCTCCCCCTGCCTCGGCCTCCTGACGGTCAGCTGCAGAAACGGAACTGTCTCAGCCCTGAATGTCACCTAAACGACAATGGGCCATGGCCTCGAGTGGTTTCGACTGCGGTCTGTTCGCTGCTGATCTCAGGAGCTGCGCAGAAAGCGAAGGAGCCTGCACCCGAGTGTCTCTGCAGTATGTGGTCACCTGCCCCAGACTCAGGTCCCGGCTCACAAGGCTTTGAGGACAGCAGACACACGGAGAGACATGTCTCACATGAGCCTGTGCTTATGTGGAGGTTTTACGAGAGGAAGGGAAGCGATGGTGCCTGGAAGCTTCTTTCATCAGTTTTCATTATGAACTTGTTCCAACTTAATCAAAAGCAGGATTAGTGCCGCTGTACCCAGCTCTATGTTGGCTTGTCCTGGACCGGGGCATGGGAATGGGCAGGAGGTCCCAGCGGCATCTCCTGGCCTGGAGCCCGTGTCGCCCTGGGCTGCACCGTCTGTCTGCCCAGCACAGCCCTCTGCACCGCGGCTGGAGCTCTGCGCTAAGCATCTCCACAGATGCCTCGGCCTGTCCAGGACCCTCTGGGGTTGGAGCAGGGGAAATGCAGACCAAACACACTGAGCAGAAACGGAGACGAGAGACTCCCACACTCCCCAGGAGTGCGGAGTGGGGTGGGGATGGAGGCACCCACTGCGGAGTCTCCGGGCAGACAGGGGGCCACACGAGAGCAGTTCCAGGCATCTTGGAAGGTGATTCTAGGTGGTTTTCCTGAGAAAGGAAGTGGGACCTTGCATGGTTCCCCTTCTTTGAGAAACTCTAAGTATAAATACATTCAAGAGAAAAATAACAGATCAATGGGAAACAGAGGCAAAGGGAAAGAGGCCAGGAGATGGAGGGAGAAGGGAGAGGAGTGTTGTGCACTGTACTAACTTTTCCTGAGGAATATAAGCATCATGTACTGCAAAATGGACCAACACAAATAAAAACTTTTTAAAAAGGTTAAAACGGATGCACCATGGACAGGGTAGTGGTGCCGACCCATCCTCTCAGCGCTCTGGGAGGTTGAGGTCGGAGGACGGCTATACAAGCTCTGGGTTCAATCCATAGCATAGCAGATAAACCACTTCCACATCTCTCAACAGTTAAGCACTTTGCCTGTCCCTCTTCCTAAAGAGAAACCGACGCTTGTGAGGTCTCCTGGCCAATGCATTGCAAACTATTTCAAAGGCAGATGTGCTCACGTGGTCAGCTCACACTTGCTTGTTCTGGTGCCGTGTGCTTAAGGAACCCACTGAGAAAACAGGGGAGAAAAAAAGTGAAATTTTGTAGAAGTGGAAGAACAAAGAGTGTGCTGCAGACCACAATCACTGGTCAGGGGAGCTGTCGTGATGGTGAGAACCGGACCCGGGGTAAATGGCCCGGGACTTCAACCAGGGTCCCCATGCAAGCCAGGAAGCTCGATGCCCATGCTCTGTGGCTGCCATGGGGACCCGAACTCTCAGCCTTCCCATCTCATGCTACTGTTCCCAGCTGGGTCAGGGTCTGTCACCAGTCTGCAAGGAGGTCCTGTTTTTGCCAGGCCACCAGGGAGCCAGGCTTCGTGTGTCTGGGTGACACCCTGGTGCCCATGCCCTGCAGCAGGCCCATCGCTTGCGAGGGGTGTGAGGTCTGTCTAGGTGACCTGGGTGGCTGCTGGCACTGCAATCAAAGGCCTTGCAGCCCTGGGACCCGTCTTCTGCCCTGCGCCTTAGCTATTAAGATCATTCAAGCCATGGGTTCTCTGACAGCATGTCTTCCTAGGCTGATAGCAGCCAGCAAATGAGACATAGGCATCAGGTCATAAGGGGAGAAATTTGCTTCATACCATAGGAAGTTAACTATGAACAATTTATTTGCTTCTTTCTCCTTACGGGGCATGGAGACGACATGTAAGCTTTTCTAAATAGATCATGATGTTTTTGTCCTGGCTAGTTTAATGAACTTGTATAATCTTGTGCTAATTATAATTCTTCTGAGCCTAGGGGGTTTGATGGAGTTTATAGGCATTACAATTTTTCTGAACTCAGGGCTGAGGAAACCCTTCCTGTGTTTTCAATGCCATTCTTCTCTGACAAAATTTGATTTCTTTTTATTAAATAAAAGGAAGATTCCACAAGCTTATTTGTAACCCCTTGTCCTTTGAGTGTCCCAGAGATGGTCGTGGAAGAAAACATGCAGCCCACTCAGGAGACTTCTGTCTTTGTCTCTTCCGTTTGTCATTAATATTTCATCTCTCGGGCTTGTCCGTCAGGAACCTCGGCCAGGGAATGGTGTGATTTTGATTAAATATGTCTCCAGCGAGTGAGTCGCTCAAGCCCAGCCTGATAAGGGAGGTCACGTGGGGGAGCGAGGAACGGAGATGCTGGAAAGCGGCCTCAGTCGTGCCCAGGACACAGCGCCTCGGGCAGGGGACTCGCTGGTCATTCAGTAACGGACAAGAGGCCCCAAAATAACTGCTCTGTGAGACGCGTGGGGCCCAGGGCACCACGGAGTCATGGGGAGGTGAAGGTGTGGTGTTTCCCTGCCTCTTCCCCACCCCGCTCCCACCTGCCTTGCTGAGCTGGGCTGTGGAGAGGCTGTTCGGGAGACCATCCTGACAGGACACCCCCTCCCCAGCTCTGCCCAGTGAGACGTGTCTGAGGAGGGTGAGGTGGGCAGTGCCCAGCTTACCCGCGCTCTGAGACACAGCCCTCTGAGGTGCTGGTGCCTGTGAAGCCAGCCCCACAGCGGCTGCAGGGATTTCAATGTTATTAAGCCCATGTTCCACAGTACTGCAGCTGGCACCGCCTGATCTGCACCTCTCTTTCCGGGAATGACTCTGTCCATGGCTTTTGCATGGTCTGAAGGGGCTGCCTGGGTCTCCAGAACTATCGCTGCGGCAGTTCTGCGTCCCCAAGCCCTGCTCACTGCTCACGTGATGCTGAGATGTGGTCCTGAAGCAGGAGACGCTGGGCCAGCCAGGCTGGAGGCTTCCGGGAACAGCCGCAAGATGGGAAGGAGGCCGGGAGCTCCAGGGCTCCCCAGAGACCAGCCAGACAGGCACGGGTCACCCACTTGGCCTCCTGGTCCTCTCCGCACTGCTCCCGCCACGGACTGAGGGCTGTCTCCTACTGAAGGTCCGTCTGGGGAGAGCAGAGGCGTTAACAAGCGTGGGTAATCATATGTGTCCAGGAGAATCACATGGGGAGTGACAAACACGGTCACCCCCAAGCACCTGTCAAGCCTTCCCGAGGGGCGTAATCAATGCTGAGATGTAGCCAGAGTTCCTGCCCAGGCCTGCACGGACGGGCTTCCTACCTGCAGTCAGAGAGAGGAAGAGAGAAATGGCTTAAAATGGCAGGGAGTGGGTAGGGATATGGGTAAAAATGAGAATTAACTTGTGGCATATACTGGTACGAATTTCCCAATGTTATATGTGATTTTGAGATGTATATAAATTGTACCAATAAAGAATTCAATTAAAAAAAATGGCAGGCCTCCTAGGGGAGGGTCGTTCCGCAGGGCAGAGCAACCCCTCCTACTGAGAGAAGTGAAAGTACCCTGCGGCGTCCCAGGTCGTCCATCCTGATCATTCAAAAGCCTTGCTGCTGGTACCACAAGCTACTCTTACAAACCGGGCGGCACGGGCATATACCAGGTTCAGCACTACCATGTCAGCTTTGCTCCTACTAAGTTCCAAAGGGAAAGAGGTGAAATGAAGACTCACATCTAATGGTCTGTGGGAGGAAATACTGTACACGTGTGGTTCATTAGGACAACTCAAAAATAGCAAAGAATGGAAAGGGTTGGTGAATACAGAAGCAGCCGAGCAGGGCTGTGCCCAGGCATGGACTTGTGTGCATGTGTGGCATACATGGGTCTAGCAAGGTGTGGGCACTGTGTGGGGACTGGGGGCAGAACAGGCAAGAGCTGCTTGTTTGGGGAAGTAAACCCTTCTCTGCACGTTTCATTAACAGGCCCTTTCCCCCAGATGATAGAGCTCACAGTGGCAGTGTGCCCAGGCCATGCCATGTGCCTGGTCCTGTTTAAGGATTTTTATCAGTAACTTAGTCGACAGGGCCATGTTTTAGGTTTATTTCAAAGGGGTAAAAGAAGAAAAACCTCATAAAATTTCTGATGTTTTTACAGCTTATCATTATCATGCAATAAAATCCGCATGTTCCTCACTCCTCTGGAAGTTTTCATTTCTTTGTTTAGCTGCCTGCCCGGGGTTCGGTGTCAGGCCTAAAGCTTGGCAGCCATGTTCTATCGGCACAGACTGGGGAAGCCCAACTCAGACACAGCATCCGCCCTCTGGTCACACAGGGCTCAGTAGCCCCCAGGGCTTCTGCAGAGTGGGAGGAAACTTGTACCTGGTTTGCATCGGATACATATTGGTCAGTTTTCTCAGCACTGGGACAAAACATCCAACACCCACAAATTAAAGGGTGTCATGGTCAGCTGTTCCAGACAGAAGCATACGGCAGATAGGCGTGTGGAGGACCCTGTTCCCTTCATGGGGGTGAGGAAGCAGCGCGAGAGGGAGGGGCAGGGCCATGCCCCTTCCAGGCCTCACCCCAGGCGTCCCCTCTCCAGGCTGCTCCTCCAGCTCCACCAGCTCTGAACTTCAGACAGCACAGCGCTGCACGATCGCCGCCTTCCAAAGCCACACTTCAAGCACTGCGCCGTGGGAGACAGATGTTCCCCCCAGCACAGCAAACCTGGTCCAGTGGAGACCACAGGTCCCATGAGCCAGTTCGAGGGCACAGGCTGCCGCTGGCACCTCAGTGGCTGCTGCCCTGATGGCCACCTGTGGTCCCTCCTGGGAACTGGGCTCTCTTGGCCCCACGCGGCTGGCCTCTTAACCCAGTCTCCGTCTGTGTCCCAAGTCCCACCTCTGCTCTCAGTGACTTTTTCTTGATGATTCTTCTGTGTATTTCAGGGTCATCATGAAAAGGGTCCCTTTGGAGGTCTGAGTTCTGGCAGGTGAGTGCTGTGGACGGAAGACAGTGGCTCCTCTTCCTCCATCCACCCCTCCCGCGATGCTGCCCCGAGAGACCAGCCTTTGCAGCATCAGGGCCAGGCACAGTTTCCTGACTGACACTTAACAGATGCCATTCACCATGTGTCCAAGCTTACACACACGCATTCACACATGCTCATTCGTGCTGCTGACTTCATAGACATACTCTCTGTCCTGGTTCTGAGAGGCCACCTGAACAAACTATACACATCTGAGAACTAAATGGTTGTATTTGATTTTTTTTTACCTTAAAAATGTTCTTCTTGGGCCGGGCGTGGTGGCTCACGCCTGTAATCCCAGCACTCGGGAGGCAGAGACAGGAGGATTGCTGAGTTCGAGGCTTGCCTGGGCTCCATAGTGAGCTTAGGGCCAGCCTGAACTACAAAGTGAGACCCTGTCTCAAAAAAAAAAAAAAAAAAGTTCTTCTTTATCAAGCAATGATGGAAAAACAAAACCTAGGTACATTTAAAGCGTATGTTTTGATATATGTTTATGCCGTGAAGCGGTGTCCATAGCCTCCCTAACACACCGATATTCCCGAAATCTGCTGTCTCAGCTTCAGCCCACGAGCTGCATCCCTTGGCTGCAGCCAGCTGAAGTCGGGTCTCTGCAGGTGCTGTCTAGCCTCTGGCACTTCACGCCCTTTCACCAAGTCTCCTCCCCTGCTCTGCACGGCAGGAGGCCCCCACTGGGCTCCATCTGTGGCAGAGTCTCTGCCTGGCCTTTCCCTCGTGTGCCCTGCGCTCTAGGCTCCTCTGAGTCACGACAAGCGGCAGGCTTCTCCTGGAGTCATGTTCGGCTACATGTGCGTACGCACACACACACACAGGGGCACACACCAGTATGCCACATGCCTCACCCAGTCACCTGTGGGTGGACGTGTAAGCCATTTCCAGGGCTGGGGAGATCGTTCCGTGGTGCCGCACCTGCCTTGAAAGTGCAAGGTCTCGAGTTCAGTGCCTGGTACTGGGAAAAAAAAGACAGGCCATTTCCATGAACCAACTCCTGTAAATAATGTTGCAGTGTACGTGGGATGCAGATATCTCTTCCTGATAGTGACTTTTTTTAGTTTCTATGAATATTTCTAGAGATGGGACTGGAAAGTGAGCTGGGAGTACCTTGCCTTCTCTTCCCTCCCCTTCCCTTCTGTTTTTTTCTTTCTCTTCCTCCCTTTCTTCCTCCCTCCCTCCCTCTGTCTCTGTGGCAATACTACCTGTCCCACTGACAGTGAGTATGGCTCACTTTCTTCACTCCCTTGTCGATGCTTATTATTTCTGATTTTTTGATGATAGGCATCCTAATGGGGATGGCTTTGATTTGTATTTCTCTGATGACTGGTGAGGAAAACTTTTTTTATAGACATCTTAGTCATGTTTGTATCTCCTTGGAAAATATCCAGGCCATCTTCCTATTTTTCAGGCATCATTTTTGTTCTCACTGATTTTTAAAATTGCTTCTGTACTTTGGACATTAACCTCTCTCAGTTTTGTTTTGTTTTGTTTTTTTTTTGCTTTTTGGAGACAGGGTCTCACTTTGTAGTTCAGGCTGGCCCTGAGCTCACTATGGTGCCCAGGCAAGCCGACGCGAACTCAGCAATCCTCCTGTCTCTACCTCCCGAGTGCTGGGATTATAGGCGTGAGCCACCACGCCTGGCATTGTGGTACTCGGTGTTGATTGTTGGTGGGCGTGTCTCCACGCCCAGCATTATATGTGGTTACCGGGGATCGAACTCAGGTCCTTGCGCTTGCGAGGCAGGCGCCGGAACCACTGAGCTAACCCTCCGGCCCCCTCTCTCAGTTTTTATTTTTAAGGGCTAGTCATTTGCAGATGACTTTTGTGTACAGGATTTGATAAGGATTCACTGTTGCACTTTTCCAAGTGTGGATATATCCACTTTCCCTGATGCAGTTTGTAGCTGAGACTATCTTTTCCCTGTTGTGTATTTTTGGCACCTTTGTCAAAGATTACTTGATCATATGAATGTAGTCTTATTTCTGGGCTTCTGTAGTGTTAGTATTTGAGTCTCTCCTCCCTCCGTCTCTGTTGCTGATACTCCTTTTTATTGCCATTAGTAGCAACTTAATTTCTTCCAAGCAAGGCGTGCTGTGCTGACCTGCTGTAGGGATGTGCATGTGGCTGAGCAGGTCTAACAGAGCCTTCTTACTGTGACAAACACATGGAGACACCTGTGGGCAAAAAAATATCAAACTGGGCCAGGGATTTAGCTCAGTGGTTCCAACATCTACCTAGCACATGCAAGGTCCCGTGTTCGATCCCCGGTACCACATATCACAATGCCAAAGAAAAAATAGCAAACCAAGGATGTAACTTTTTCTTCCATGCTAACACTATTAGTTACATGAGGATGGCCTCCCAAGCATTGGGTAACCTTGAGTAGCCATAATTTCTTTATCGAGTAGCTGAAGAAATCAAGTTTAAATATAAGTACTTCATATTAGTAACTAGAATACAAAGGAAAACAGGCAAAACAGTATTTTCCTGCAAATCTGCTGGTTATGGATGATTTGAAATTATTTTTTTCCAACCAAAAGAAAAAGTGGCAAATGTGGAGTTATGTACACCCTAGTCAGCTTACTTCAGCCCACCTTCCCTGTCCACACATGTAGAAGGACATATGTACGATCTCCCAAAGCATCATGTTATACACCCAGAAAACCTATGGTTTTTACCTGGCAAATGAAAGACACATTTAAAAATTGCAGATGCTGGGCCGGAGATGTAGCTCAGTGGTTCCGGCACCTGCCTCGCAAGCACAAGGTCCTGAGTTCGATCCCGGTAACCACATACAGTGCTGGCATGGTGACTCATGCCCACCAGCAATCAATACCACATACCACAGTGCTGGGCGTGGTGGCTCATGCCTGTAATCCCAGCACTTGGGAGGCAGAGACAGGAGGATTGCTGAGTTTGAGGCTTGGCCTGGCTCCATAGTGAGCTCAGGGCCAGCCTGAACTACAAAGCAAGACCCTGTCTCAAAAAACAAACAAACAAAAAAGTTGCAGATGCTGCAAGGTAGGGGTCACATGGTGCAGCATGGCTCTCTACTGGCCTGATTTGCAGGAGCCGACTCTGAGGGAGCAGCCCTGGTTCTTTTCCTGTTGTTGTCACTATTTCTTTCTTTCTTCCAAGAACAGTACGAGGGTGTCCAATTAGTTGCAGGTGCAAATATTATGCATGCAATTAATTGTCTTCAAATGGTTGATGATGGGCAGAATTGGCTAATTTGGGGTGCAATTAACTACTTGCCACTTATTCTGAGGATGCCCGTAGACAATTGTGCCTGCAATTAATTTACAAGAGCCATTACAGTGAATACCTCATACAATAAATCCAAGAACAGAGTGGGAGAGCTTGTGGAGGCAGGATTTCCCCTGGGTTAATTGTACTGACTCTTCTCTTTCCACTGCTGGTTGACTGTCAGTGGGTCCTAGAGCTGCTGTGGTGTTTGTGCAGAGTGACATGAGGGGAGAATGGACAGAGCCCGGAGACCACGCTGCCCAGCCACAGTGTAGGGCTGGCCAGCCTGCAGGGCCTGCACCCAAGTCGTCCTTACTTCTCCTGGCTGCTTGTGGCTCTTTTCCTGTCCATTTTCTAGTTCAGCAATGCAAGACCATTGGCAGAAATGAGAATCTAAAACTCTCCAGACAGGTCCAAGCTTTTCCTCAGACTCTCACCCCTGAGAACAGCCCTGGTAGCAGCGATCAATAGGTCGAAACTGATCCTACCCACGATCATAAGTAGAACTTCAGCATTTAAGTCAGGTGTGGTGGCACATACTTGTCATCCCAGCATTCTGGGAGGCTGAGGCAGGACAGTGGAGATTTCGAGCCCAGTCTGGGCAATTTAAGGACTTAACGGGACTCTGGTACAAAACAAAACATAAAATGACCTACAGGTAGCTCAGTGTGAAGACCCTGGGTCCACTGCCCTCCCCCCACACCACCACCACGCCCCACACGAACACAAACCGAGGTCTTTCTGTAGGCTGGGCACCTTGATTAAACTATCTCACTTCGTTTTCCAAACCATCCTGCACATCAGGTGCTTCTCTTAGCCATATTTTGCTCAAAGTTTGGGAGCCTGCTGCAAATGGTGGAGCCCAGATTAAACCCAGTCTGTCAGCTTTGTTCTCCGGGTCTTCCCATGCACACGGAATCACAGGCCAGAGAGGCACTGTGACCCACCTCTGCCACCTGCTTCCTGGGACAGAGGGACCACGTTGGTGCAGCCGACATCCGGGGACCTGCCAGGCTTGAGCCACGACTCTTGCAGCTCAGACAGCCTTGTCACGCCAGCACCGCCAGGGAGAGGTCCGTGAGGCTCCTCCTGTCCATTCTCTGTCTCTCCTGCATCAGAGGTGTTGTCCAAGGGAGTCCACGGTGCCCGGGCCATTGATTGAAGACGACATTGTCCTGAAAATGTCTCTGTGCCCCACACACGGGTTCCCAGCAGGGAACATTCCAGGGGCAGTGGTCTCGCAGTTCAGATCAAACACTCGGAAGGGCTGCGCTTCACATCGTGTTTCTTTAGCACCGGGAGAGGGCGAGTAATGCGAGGCGACAAGCTCGCTGGCCTGGCCCCAGTGTGCGGTGTGGCCCTGTGGATGCTGATGGGCAGTGGCAGCTGCTGCCGGCTGGAGACAGGCGCTGGGCTCCTGGACACTCAGCAGGTCGCAGGAGGAGAGGGCGAAGGAGGGAAGAAGGCAGACAAAAAAGGAAGGAGGGCTGGTGCTGGGCAGGGGAGAGGGAGAGGGAGCAAGAGAGGAGCCACCGCTGGGGAGCTCGGCTGGAGCCTGAGGTGTGCCACAGTTGTCCGAGGCTTTGGGAAGCGCGGCCTCCGCTCAGACCATGTGAAGCAGCGAGTGCTGTTAGAAAGGTTCCGGGCCTTCGGGGAGGTGGGCAGTGTGGGAATAACTCAAGCCTCCTTTGCTGTGGGATCCTCAGCTACTTCTTGGAACAGAAAGGAGAGAAGGGAGAGAACGGAGTCTGTCAGCATCTCTGCATCTGCCCTCCATCACCCCGCGGAACGTACTGCTCTTCTAACCCTCTCACCACTTCCGCGAGGGGCAGATGAGGCTGAGCGGTTCTCACCAGTCAGGCCACACCCGGCACCGTCAGGAAGAGGTAGGGAGGAGACAGGAGGCAGAGCCATCTGTCCCCGAACGATTCGTCATGCTCCCCAAGGCTCCGGCAGATGGCCCGGGAAGCCAGCAGGCTCCTACTTTGGGGTATGATTGTGTGTATTGAAGTCTTTTTGCCCCCGAGAAATGAGATTTCATTTTGCTTCCAAACATGTGCAGCATAGGCACCGTCTGACATCCGTGTCCTGTATTTCTGATCTTCTGACGAAGATGATCAAGGGGACAAGGAGCAGCCCTGGGGACCTCCAGGAGATGCTGCGGGCAGAGCTGCTGTGTTCAGCCAGGCCAGCAGAAGCCTGGTCTGTTAAAATATTCAAGGCTCGACCTGGGAGCTGAGCTCCTCCTCTCTACACTGATGTCTGGCTTCCTTACAGGCCGGAATGTGGCCCCAGTTACATTTCTAATTACTGACTCTCTCTTCCAACAGCAGCCAGGATGTGAAGTGTGAGGTCCGTGTCTGTCTCCAGAAATGCCCACCACTGAGAGGTCCTGGTAGTGATTTCTTGTCGTGGACAAACTACCCCATCTCTGCCAAATCTTGCCACCTGCTGCAGTGACAGTCTGTCTTCATCAAAGTGAAGCTCCACAGCCCACAGGTCCAAGGCCTCATCAGCACTGGTCAATCCTCTAGTAGAAGCTATAAAAGGTGCCAGAAGGCCAAGAAATTGCTTTTTTAAAAAGCAAAAAAGAGGGCCAGGGATTCAGCTCAGCGGTTCCAGCATCTGTATGGCAAGCACAAGGTCCCGAGTTCGGTCTCCGGTACCACACACCACAGTGCCGGGCGTGGTGGCTCACGCCTGTCATCCCAGCAATTGGGAGGCAGAGGCAGGAGGATTGCTGAGTTCGAGGCTACTTCCTGGGCTGCATAGTGAGCTCAGGACCAGCCCGAACTACAAAGTGAGACCCTGTCTCAAAAAAAAAAAAAAATCTGGAAAAATAAATAAAGACCAAACGAGAGGGCTGGGAATGGAGCTTGGCGGCACTGCACCTGTCTGGCAAGCATAAGGCCCTGAGTTTGATTTCTGATACCAAAAACAAACAAACAAACAAACAAACAAACAAAACCCAACTTGTCAAGGCAACTTCTTAAGGAGCAAACACTTCATTAGAAATCAACTGACATCAGATCTGGAAGGAGTGGATCACCACCTCTGGCATCTCCTACTGTCTTAGCATCTGTGCCACAGAGAGAATAGGGACTCTTCTCTGTCCCCTGCATATCACAGCAGCACTAACCAGGTGAGTAAGAGCGACTGGAGTTAGTTTTACCTAAATTGTAGGTATTCAGAACAATTAATAAAATTGCAAGTTGAGAGCTGCTTGTGAAGCAAATCTTTTGCTGACTGTAGCTCTTACATGAACCAGCCCACCCACACCCCTCTCATATCTGAAACATGGCACAGATGTAACTGGAATGGGCAGCCACAACATGAACTAGGAGCTTTGTGAGTTGTTAAGATGCCTAGTGACTACAGAAGCCCTGCTGCGGAGTCCAGCTCTCTTCCCCAGGGAAGGAGAGGCAGCAATCCAGCCCAAGGATGCTGGAAGAACCAGGCAGCCTGGAGTTGAGTCTAAACACGGTCCTTCCCTGGGTGTCTTGCAGTGAACGCAATGTCCAGAGCCTGGGCTTTGTCAGTGCAAGACCAGCGCTTGTGCAGGCCGAGCAGAGCAAGAGCGTCCGGCATCATGGGTGTCAGATTTGGCACACATGATCTCAGGGGTTGGGCCCAACCTAAACTATTTACTATAACTGTATCAGTCTTGCTTGAGTGAATGGGGTGGCATAGATATAATGTCCAGAATGTTTTGGTTATTTTTCCAGAGACAAGTTACAGTCATGCAATGTCTTAAAGGAGTTGTATGTCAATCTCTTGCATCATGCATGTAGATCACGTGTTCACAGTGCTCTGGGAAATATGGGAAAGAAAGTGGGGCTTCTACTATCTGATGCTCACTCTAATCAGTGCAGGGCGGTGCTGGGTCCTCTTTCCCCTCTGTGGTGACATTAAAGCAGCTTTCAGGAAGGGTCTTGACAGCACAGACTACTCTGCCCAGGAGCTAAGGCCCTAAGAGTCCTGAGGAACTCAGGAGAAATTTTCTATTTCCAGAAGTGTAATTTGGATTCAGTGTGGTTTTGGAAAGCTTTTGCTTAATATCACATAAGCCTAGGGGCTGTTAAAAACCGTAAGACGACATCTGTAATTCGATCCCCGAATCCATGAATTAGAAACCACTGAGAAAGTTTCACTGGGTTAGTTGAGACCCTCACTGCAAGGAAATAATAATCATGCCCCAGATCAGGTGGGAACAGGAAGCAAGAACCTGTTCCTTTGAGAGAACTGGACAGAGAGTGGCTATTTCTAGACTAGTTACTGAGAAACGACATAAATATCTCTTTAATAATAACTGCACAGTTGATTCTAAGTTGCCTCTTTTTTTTCTAAGTAGCAAAATTCCGTACGGGCTGAATCTGCGTCTATTTTTCTGAAGTCCCATCAGGTTCCCGGACTCCAGTGTCCCTCGATCCAGGCATCGAAGCTGGGCAGGTCTCAGGCCTCCTCGCTCTGCCGACCCACAGGGGTGTGCACAGGACGACAGCCCAGGTGAACCTGAAGTCTTCCAGGCGGGGAGTGTGGCGTGTGATGCCTCCTGTTTGGACTTGAGGTTGGCGCACAACTGCACTGGCGCTGAGACTTCCGGGTCAGGTGCTTTACCAGGTAGTGAGAGGCAGCGGAGGGAAGCTGGGCTTTGGGCAGGAAGTGGTTCAAATCATAGCCTGTGAATGGCTCGTTCCATGGAAATCTTCACTTTCTGCAGGTCCAGTTCAGACTGAAGAAGTCTCGTCTATACCGAGTCTTCAGAGCCATTGTACTGGCACTGCCCACCACCAAGCCTGGGCCAAACCTGAGCCCACCACCTGTCTCTCCAGCCACCAGAGGGAGAACAGCTCTAATCCAGGGGACAGTAGTGGATTTAAATATCTGAAAGATTATTGCAGTCATAAACATGCAGCCCTTACTCTCCCTCACAGTCCTCCCTCTCTCTGAACACACTCATCCCACTGTCCTCGCCGCTTCTGCGGCATCTCTGGAATCCTCCTTCCTGAGGGTCTTCAGCTGTGCTGTGCCGGCTGCCTCCAAGTCCTGAATGATCAGAGTCTCCCTCTGGTGGTCACTGTGACTTTGGAAAAGAGCCGGAGCCGCACGGGGCCAGGTCCGGTGACTGAGGTGGACCAAGGCATGTGTGTTATGAGCTTCCTTTCCTCTGGGTGGCGCTCGGGAGCAGCAGTTGCCATGTTTGGGATCACACCTGGTGAAGACCCTCAGGAAAGAGGACTCCAGAGGTGCTGCGGGAAGTAGCCGGAAGGCCGAGATGAATGTGTTCAAAGCGAAGGGAGGATTTTGAGAAGGATTGATGACAAGTGTGTCTTTTATTGTAATAATTTTTTAATTTAAGCATGCACCATTTCCATCATCCTTTATACTTTCTGTAATAGCTACATAAGGCTTTCTGTTTTTTTAAAGAAAATAGCAAAAAATAAGCATACAACATGCCATATGTCATCCCCAAATAAACGTCCACCTTAGCATGGGCCTAAAAGATAAGCTCTCTGGTGACACAGAGAATATCTAGATGAACGAAGCAGCCAGAAATGTGGAACATATGGCTGAGATTTGCTTAAAATACAGAAATGCACATGAGTGTGGAGAGAAAATTTCTGGCAAATTTTTTTTCTTGGAATTGTGCCAGATTTGAAAACATGGGAATAAATAATTTGAATTTCTAAAAAGTTCAGAAAGATTTCTTTCCTCCTCCTGTGTGAATCAGGGAGGAGGGATGGTTCCAGTTGATTCCACTGCGGGGCATTGGTTTAGCCTGAGGAATAAGAACTTCATCTCCGGCCTTTCAAAAGGACAAGAGAAGGGGCTGCGGGTGTTTGTAACTGTCACGCACCGTCTGCCTCATCACCAGTCATGGAGCCAGCGGACGGCGAGCCTGTCCGTGCGATGTGCACTGCGACAGCAATGCTGCAGAGCTCTGCAGAGAAGTATTTGCGAAGTGCTCCAAGAAGGTGGCTTGGGGCGGGGACCCCTGGTCTGGGCTGCTGTTCTGTTGGCTTCCAAGCCTCTCCTGGTTTGCTCAGATGCAGGAACAGATGTTCTTCTCATCAGCTGCTGTTTTTCTCTTGTAGCTGCCTTTGTCCTGTGGGGACAGCGGTAGAGTCAAAGCTCTTCTCTAGCATCAGTTCTTAAAGGACACAGAGTTTTCTGGATCGTCACAACAGGTTTATGACCTTATTCAATTCTGATGACTTCCTTAGAGGCCCGGTCTCCAAAGACAGCCATAGTGGAAGAGAAGGCTTTGACCCCAGAAGGAGAGGAGGGCCGCGAGCATTCGATCTGCACACAGCAGTGGTCCCCATTGGAAAACACTGCGCATGGCCTTGAGTCCTGTGGATTGGTGACTGGGAAGAGGCCCAGGGTGCCCATCTCCACTCACCACCCTGCTGCAGGTGCACTTTTGTTCTAGTTGAGGAAACGCCAAACAGTACCTTCAGCAGCGGCATGGACTTCTTTAAAGCTCATGAAAGTTTGATAATAGATCTCGTGTCCATGGGTTGAGCAGAACACACCGTCACCACACCCCGGCATCAGCAGGATGACCATGCTTCCGTCACATTTGTAACCTTAACTTTTAAAATAGGACACAGAATATCACATAATTAACAGGAAACGGTTGAGGGCCAGAGATTTAGCTCAGTGGTTCCGGCGCCTGCCTCACAAGCTCCTGAGTTCGATCCCAGTAACCACATACAATGCTGGGTGTGGTGACTCATGCCCACCAGCCATCAATACCACATACCATAGTGCCCAGCGTGGTGGCTCATGCCTGTAATCCCAGCACTCGGGAGGCAGAGACAGGAGGATTGCTGAGTTTGAGGCTTGCCTGGGCTACATAGTGAGCTCAGGGCAAGCCTGAATTACAAAGCGAGACCCTATCTCAAAAAAAAAAAAAAAAGAGGAAATGGTTGATTCCTATGATCCAGCAGAGTGACTTCTGGCAGGAAGACAAACACTAGCTATGTCTGCTTCTCCTCTGTCTCATGTCTCTCCATTTCTCTCTCTAAATACATCAGAAAACATCGTATCTCCACCTAACTCACAAAGTACGTGAAAACCCATTATCCAATGCAGCTAGTGTAAATCCATTCCAGATCGGGAACACACCATTCCCTAGAAATGTCCACCCAGGTTCAGAATAGAAATTCCACAGCTGCTCTGCAACATCAACCTATTTCCCTTTTGCGCCACCCAGCCGTGCTGTGTATCATCTCTAACATTTTCATCTTTTTCCTGTTAGCGGAATCTTGAGAAGTTTAAGCTCGGGCATCATCCTGATTCCAGATTTCAAAGGAGCAACTCTTTTGTGTAGTCAATAGCTGGAGTGAAGCCATGACACTGTAATGCTTATGAGTTTCACGACATAACCTGCAGCCACAGACAATACAAATTACATGACATCACACCTCAGGGGCGGGAAGTTTCTCCTGCTGTGAGATCCCGAGCACAAAGGGTGTGGGGCGAATTGTTCAGTCTTTTAAGTGACAGCTAAAAACAGCATTCCATGTCCCCATGAGCCAAAGTCACACTCCAAACCATCCATGGTTGAAAGTTCGGCCCATTAACCCTTTCTTGACATGGCACCAATGGATGAGCCTGGTCACATGGACCCAGCAGCAGCTGAGGTCTCGCTCTGCCAGGGCTTGTCACTGGGCCTTGGCAAGAAAGGTGGAAGCAGAAGCCGGTTCTCCCAGGGGTGGGGGAGACACCGACATGTTCACACTTCTATTGATCTGGAAGGTGGATAATTGCCCCAACTTCCAAGGAACTCTTATTACTCTAGAATGTCCCCGACATGCTGGCTGTGATATGCTGGCATCCAGTGTGTATCAGGTATGCACACATGTGTGCCTGGTTATGTGTTGCACGCACACATTTCAGCAATAAGCTCTTCCCAGTAGAAACATTCAAAGCAATAAAATAACAGCTAAACTCCAAGCATATCTTCATAGTTTGGTGTTTATCCGCTTTGCAAGACAGATCTGTGATTCCACCTGGCTTGATTCTTTTAGCTATGTTTTCCCATAGTTTTGAGTGGAAAGATATCCAGAGCAGAATTTTCTCTTAAAAATTAGGAAGTAGGAAGTGAACAAAGTTTTGTTTAGATGTGCCAGGTGAGCTTCTCGGCACAGACCCATCTTTAGGCAACATCTTCTCCTGATGTAATTTCCCTGTTTCGTTATTGCTTTTCAAGCCCCTGAGTCTGGTTTCTAGCTATGGAAATAGCCTTTCAGATTTGGGAAATTTTATCAAGATTATGGAAAATTTGCTGACAGAGTCTCAGATCACCAGACACCAAGGCTAATGGCGAAGGGGAGAGGGCAGGTGTGCAGTGTCTGTTGGCGAACAGGGAAGCCAGGTGCTTTAAAACTGAGGTATCATTGCATGAATGAGCTGAAACATCTTTGGAGAGGGAAAATCGTGGGGCATAAAATATAAATTGGCAAAATTATTTTAATTAATTACAGTCGAATTATGACTCGGATTGATCAGGTGAGGAACTGGATGATGAAGTAAAGGAGGCAGAAGGGAGTGGGGGACAGATTTGCTGCAGACAGGCAGGGATGGGGGGCCAGGGAGTGGGGAAGGGAGAGGGTGGGGTGTGCACCAAGCCCTCAAGTGGACACGGGCACTGTATGTCCCAAACATAACTTAAAAATAATAATAGTGGAAGTGGGGAAAGGATGTGCAGAGATTAGAAAGAATAAGACACGTTATGCCATGCCCTTTCTCCCCGAGATGGACGGAACATCACGTATTGCAAACGTGTGCAAAGGAAGCAAAAATTTTAAAATAAAAAATGTCTCTTATTGGTGAAAATTTAGAGGTAGCCATACATAAACAATAAAACCAAATAATAACTTCATTTTTGTGCTTTTCCAATGCTGAACATTCTATTGAACAATACTATTGGATATAATTTTTAATGTCTTAGAAACATGGCATGAAATCAAAAAAGTAGCTATAAATATTTGTGTGATACTTTACAATATGTAATCTCCTTCAGATACTTCAACCTCTGTACACACACACACATACACATACATACGAGTGCACAGGTGCACACACATAAATACACATAGCTTAGAGAAGCTGGGACTTTCTAAGAGTCACTCAGCAGGCACAGCTTGGAGGGAACACAGGTCTCGGGGCTGCCACTGCCATCCTAAGGCCTCCACTTGGGGAACACACTTACTGGAGACCTGTGTACTGAATGCTTAAATAATTTTTTTTTTTGAGACAGGGTCTCATTCTGCAGTTCACGCTGGCCCTGTTCTTACTGTGTAGCCCAGGCAAGCCTCGAATTCAGAGCAATCCTCCTGCCTCTGCTTCCCAAGTACTAGGACTACAGGCATGAGCCACCACGCCTGGCTTAAAGATTATTTTATTAGGACCTGACACAGAAAAACCAAAGGATGTATGAGTCACTAGCAATCCCAGTTATTTCAGTGTATCATTAAAAATATATAGAGAGAGATACATAAGAACTAAATGCTGCATTTTTTGAATCCAGGTCTGACTTAGTCAGGAGATTCTCATTTCTTCAATAAAATTAGTCAGAAAAAGAACAACCAAATGTTGACCAGGTTAACCAAGGATTTGATTTGTAGAATGCTCAGAATAGAAGGATAATGCTTAGAGAGGTGTGGGGTGTGTGCCTATAATCTTAGCACTTGGGAGGCTGAAGCAGGAGAATTGCCATGAATTCAAAGCTACCTTGGGCTACATAGTAGTTCAAGGCCAAACTGAGCTACACAGTGAAACCTGTCTCAAAAATAAATAAATAAATGAACCTTAATAAGCAAGATGCCCAGAAAGTACAAGAGGAGATAAAGCAGCATCAAGAAGTGGCCCGGATTTAGGACCTTGCCATAGACCCAAAACCCTTTGCACTTGCGGCTGTGGGCCACAGGCCCATGAACCAGGGTCAGACCACGAGCTGCAGGGAGCTGTCCCAGAATGATCTGATTCTTAGGGCAGTGAAGCAGTTAAATTCTGTCATCTCCTAGGGAACCAGCGTAACAGGCCACAGAAGGGTCCCAGGGACATCAATCTGCTGTGTAATAAAGTGAGTGCTCCTTGCTGCTGAGTCTCTTTCCTCTAGAGTGAATTCCTCGCTAGAAGATTCCGATTTAATTTCAGCCAGCACACTCCAAATGCTGGGTAGAACCTGGGATTGGGCAGGTCTAAAAATATTCTATATATTTCAAATGAGTTTTATTTAAATATTTTTATTCTTCCCAAGGAAAATAACGTGGGGTGTGTCCACCTTCTGAAAACACTGTACTAATCCGCATCTATTGGGAAAAATTTAATTTCTGTAAATTATATGTAACTTGATGTTACAGTATCGGATACTTTGGGGTGTACTTGCCAAGGTTATTTTTCATAAATTGGAATTTATGATATTGATTTTCAAAACTACAAGTCTTAGCAGAATCGTACATGTGTCCATCCATGTGCCAACTCGGTAACAGCCCCACTCTGCTGGCCACGCTCGGAGTCGGATGAATCCCCTGCAGAGCTGTGGGGGTTAGAGGGGAGGGGCCTCTCAGCCTGCTGATAATAAAGAATTAATCTCCTTCCCCCAAGTACACGGCGGCCAGTGGAGAGCCCGCCGCGCATCTTTAATCCTGCCTTTCTCTGAAATCTCAGCTCTCCTGATGCCCATCCTGCCCATTTCTGAGCTCTCTTGTGACTGTACACCACACGCAGGACACCAGCGCACAGGCGAGGGGAGGGGCGGGCGACCACTCCGCGGACACAGTGCAGATCGCTGTGGGTGCGGCGTGGGGTTCAGGCCGGCACGTCCCCCACCCCTGCAGCAGCAGCAGCAGCAGCCTCAGCAGCACAGCAAGCTGGTTCCTGGAGGAGACACAGAAACTCCTCCATTTCCTGGAGCTCAGGGTCGCTGCTGGAAGGCCTAGGAGGCTGTTCCCCTACAAAAGAGCTTTGTTAAACCAAATCTTTAATTCCAAAAGCAGCCTAATTTACACCCTGTAGCCCGCCGGGCATTTTGTGATTGTTGTTTTCACGTTTCTAAGGTGAGCCTTTGTGGCTAGAGACCAGCGGACCATCAAAGCTTTGTCCTTCCCCACCCCCACCCCACCCCCATTTCGCCATCTCCTTGTGCATGGGGTTGGCAAGATCCACAGTACGATTCCTGAACCCAGTGAACCGGAGGCTGTGGGAACATGGTGCACGGTGCACGCGTGTGTGTGTGGGCGTGTGTGTGTGTGTGAGAGCACTGATTACATGGTCTAGTAGTGAATTCTGCGATGTGCCCTGAGCGTGGCGTGTAGCCCTGGGGCTTTTCTTAATAGGATTCGTGCTTGTCAGTTTCTGTGGACTCGCTGGGTAGATAAAGGCGAGGCTGGCTCCCTGAGGACCGCCCCCCCCCCCACTGTGGCCAAATTCTTCCTGGGCGTAAAGTGAACCCTGTGTCCCTTCTACTCACCACCTCGGTCTCCCATCGGGAAGGAGGGTTCCAGCCTCAGCCTGAATTTAGATTTTCTGATTATTTGACCAGATCCTCCCATTAAACCCTCCAGTGGAAACATCTGCAGAACAAGAAAATGGTAATTCTTTCCAGACCGCACCCCGCTTCTAGTCAGATGTCACCGGCTCCAGAGGGGGCTCCAGCTTCTCGTTTGCTGGCAGATTGCAGTGGTTGTTTCCCGTCTTCAAGATGGCTCTCAACTGCGGGCAGAGCCCGGGGCTGCGCCCTGGAAACGAGAGTTGCTAGGTGATCAACCCCCCCCCCCCCCCCGCAGAGGCGGTGTTATCTCTAATTGACAGCTCCTCACCGGAGGGCCCGGTTCTAACCTTGAGACCAGGGCGGTAATGACAGGGCAACACCGCCTCACCCCTGTTGGGGCTCAGGTGGGAGAAGAGGGGCTTGTTTCTCTGGGTTTTGTTACACCCTTCGGGAAGGAGGGGGCGGCTGAGACACTGGGCCACTGTCTGGGCTCCCTGTGCCGTCCCCAGGGCTTGTCTGATGCGGGCCACCTGAATAAACTTTCCCCCTCGTCCAGGACGGCCAGGCTGTGGGGCAACATGGAGGGCGAGGAGAGGCCGCCCCTGGACTGAAAGGTGGTTTGGAATCTGAGCAGGGAAGGTGGAGAGAGGGAGAGAGGGAGAGTGGGAGAGAGGGCCAGGGAAAGGGAGAGGGAGAAGG
>PVIC010020814.1:0-29158 GCA_004025085.1 Thryonomys swinderianus | reverse complement strand
TTCTAAGTCTTCAGGAAGCATTCACTAACACACACACACAGAAGCACAAACACACATACAAAGAGACATAAAGAAGCCAGTGGAAACAGTTTGATTTAGGAAATAGTGCCTAGATTATTCCCTATCATGGTCTATCTTAATATTCTCTTTTATCTTTCTAAATGAGAGTTATGGAGGCTTGGGAATATAGCTGAGTGATTTTTCATTTTCAATTTAGCACATTCATACAATTTCAATTCAGGCTATTGAATGTGCATTTTAAAAAGTATCATCTCTTTTGGTAAATTCTACAAAGCTTTGTCTTTCTCTTGGGGTCGATAAAATAAGGTATGTATTCCCTGTCACTCAGAAACGGCTTCTGGGCCTGGAGATTTAGCTCAGCGGTTCCAGTGCCTGCCTGGAAAGCACAAGGTCCCTGGCTTGATCCCTGGTAACCACATGCAACAATACCAGGCATGGTGACTCATGCCCACCGACATTCAGTACCACATACCACAGTGCTGGGTGTGGTGGCTCACATCTGTCATCCCAGCACTTGGGAGACAGAGGCAGGAGGATTGCTGTGAGTCCAAGTCTCGCCTGGGCTACATAGTGAGCTCAGGGCCAGCCTGAACTATAGAGCAAGACCCTGTCTCAAAAAAAAAAAAAAAAAAAAAAAGGCTTCTGTTTCCATTTGTGAGACACCATGACCCGAATTTACTGTCTCTCTTGCAGTTCATAACTGGTATTCCTTGTTCATTCCAGTTCATAACTGGTATTCCAACAGGAAGAGCAGTGCATTGTCAATTTATTGGGCTAGAAGTAACAGTACATGATGGAAAACACCAAGAAAGAATATCGCTTTGGGCTAGGAGAGAACTTTACAACACAGTGTCCACAGGTTGTAACAGCTCAGGGGGTTAACCGAAGTCATTTGTCCTGGGCATGTGCTGTACCTCTTAGTGTCTTGTTCAGTGATCTCAGGTTCACCATGGGATTATGATACTAGTAATTGTAATAAGTTACCAGAATTGTATTTTGGCAAGTGATATCATTTTTGATTCCTGCAAGTGAATCTTAGTGTTTAACCACATGTAGTGTGGCTTTTTTCCTTTGGGTGTTGCCGAATTCGTTGGAAAGTGGGACAGTTGTGGAACCTGACCACCAAAGTATATGATGTCATATAAGTTCATTGCCTTCTAATGAGGCCTTTGCTTCAATAGTAAAAAATCTTGATAGCTAAAAACTTAGTCTTGATAAACGGACTATTTTCTATTTATGAAAATGTGCACTATGCTTTTTTTCCTTGAAAATTGCTGCTGACAAGCACAGTGCTTTTAGCACTTTGCAAAGCATTTATTATGCATCTGCTAGGAAAGCAGAGCTTGGGAGCTGGCAAATAATTACCATGTATTTAGCAGCCAATAGTTGTGTGTGTGTGTGTGTGTGTGTGTGTGTGTGTCTGTGTGAGTGGGCATGTACATGTGCGTGTTCATGGCTGTGTATTCATGCATCAGTGTGTGCAAATTGTAACCAGTTGGGATAAAAATATGCACATAAATTTCTTTTACTTAATGAGGGGGATATAGAATTATCACCATAAAAGGTACTATTTTCCGTTTTCTTGTTTTTTGTTGCTTTTGAAAATCTCAACCACTTGAATGTTATTACCAGCTCAGAAGAAACAGATGGAAGAAAGTTTGTTGTATGGGTGAAATGGGAAAGGGTTGGGACTGAATGGAATTTTGAAACATTTTATTATATATTATTATTAACTGAAGTTAGATTTTTTTAACTAAAAATTTAAATTTTACTTGATAAAGGAGCTTTTCCATTCAGCGGCTTACATTATATGTGACTGGCTAGTAAATTAGTAGTATGTAAATTCACACTTTAATGATCACACTTCCATGTTCCTTGAAAATATGCACAGGAAGGGAACAGTTAATGAAATTAGAGCTGGGTGTACTTCATTTGGAGAGAGGCTGACTCTTTGGGAAATGGGAAATGGCCTCAAATATTTAAAGTCACAAGTGTCAGTAGATGAGCAAACTTAGTTTTACTCCACAGACTGTGCCAAGGACTGACAGGAGTGGAATTCTGAGTCAGTGTAAGAATGAACCTTGTCATGCAGAGCTACTCATCACGGGTGGTCTTTGTGAAGAAGGTATGAGTGACTGGTTCCTAATAAATTCAGCAAAACTGGCTGCATGGAAAAGCCTCTTAGGCATGTTATGTTCTGCAAAGAATGGCTTCATTTTAGTGCAATGTTAGCCTAGATGACTTCTTAAATTTTCTCTGTTCTAAGATTATACAGTTTACTCTTACCTCAGAATCATTATCTATGAGTAACCAATACCTTTAATCAGAGTGTCTACTGCAAGATAGTGTCCAAGGTGGTCCCATGCTAAGATTTGGAATGGGATGTGTCCTCAGTTCACTACCACACTGTCTGAAAGGACTGAATTTCAGATAGAGCTTCAGCAAGATATCTGGCTGTACATCCAAAGCCTGAAAACAAAATTCTTGCCAAGTACACTGGGTTCATATAGGAGTGCCTATGTAAAGAGATTTTCAAAATTCAAACTTTTCTTTGAACATAAAACAGGAGGATAGCAATTTCATGGCCAGGCCTGGTCTCAGAATATGACCGAGGATGTAGCTCAGTGGATGTAGCACTGGCTTAGAGTGTACAAGGCCCCAGGTCCAATCCCAAGCACTGCTACAAAATATTCCACCCAAACAAAAACTTGAGTCATATTTTATTAAGTGAAGTCAAATACTTGTTCTAGCTCTTAGCCATACTCTGTAGACTGTGTTAGCTGTTCATGAGAATATAGATTGTGGACGGGAAACTGTGTTATGACTGAGCCTTAAACTTACAAAACTTTAGGATGGTCGGTTTTCTAAAAAAATCACATATATCAAGTTAAGAATAAAGATGAATTACTTATTTACAATAAAATGAATTGCAATGAATTACAAATTAAAAAAACAAATACAGCAGAATAAACTTCATAAAAATATTTTATGAGATACATGATATAGTAATATTCACCTTATTTTAACTTGTTTTTTAACATGTTTCCATATGAAAATAATTTTATAAATATATTATATATAAGAAAAAAGAAAATTAAGTCTGTCATGGTTGATCAAAATTTATATTATTTATAGTTTTAAAATATCTTTACTGAGAATGTCATGTACATGTTCAGAATTTTATAAAATTCAAGGCAAACTTTCCAGTTGTGATAATTTAAAAAGTGGGCCATAGATTATCTTTTGGTTTCATGTATTTCAAGCTTCATTTCTCTACTCCTGTTGACGTACTTGCAGTGTCAAGCGCTGTTCATGCTGTGATATACTTACAGGTCTTGTTCCTTTCTGTCATAAGGCTGGTGACAATATGGCAGAGCTTATGGACACTAGTATTCAAAGAATTTATACCTACCCTGGGGAAATTGCAATAATTCAATAACATTAGTGACTGAGAAACACATATTGTCAATTTAATTTCCCCACTGTGACATCTCAAAACTCCTTCAGCCACTTAAATTCTACTTGGTACAAGTGGATAAGAAACTGAGGAAGGCTATAGCATAAAGAAGTGGTGGTTGTTATAAGTCTAAAAAATTTAAGTATAAACAAAATGGCTTGCTTTTTCAAACAGCATTATTTTTTAGGAATAATATTAGAATTAAGATTAACAGAAAATATTGGAAGTAAATAGTTTTGGTTGAACTTCATGAAAAAAATGAATCAATTTGCTTTACATAGTCTTGAAAATGGGTTTTTGATTACTATCATAGTGAACGCATGCTTTCAAAAGTACATTTGCTGAGGCCCTTCTGTAAGACATACACATTTGGATAGATTCATTTCCTGGTGTGTTTTCTTTTCAACAATCAATGAATATAAAACATTAGAATGGCCACTATATTTCTCAGTATTTGAACTTAACATGCAAGAGTAATAAAATTTCAGAAGAACTATATTCAAATTTCATAAATGTATGAAGAAATAAATGGATTGGTTATAACTCATTTGAGACCTTTGTGGACTAGAACAGTATTTCATCTACTAGTCAGTAGATGAAAAGCCAACAGGAGGTAACTTTGTAGTTAAATTACAGGTTGGTATTTCTTGGGGTTCACTTGATAATTCTTTCCAGATCTCTTATATTCCAATGTATCCATTGTTCTCATCAAATACTATTGGCTATATTTTCCAAGTAAGCGTTTCAAAATCCCACTTTATAATTTAAATAAAGTATTCTGATAGTATTTGTCAGGATATATGTAAAATGGTATTTGCATTGTTGCACATATAACATGGTTTTAAAATATTTAGTGTTTAGTACAACACTTTTACCATTAACCTTTTGCATTACTTACTGACCAATACGTGGGATTTATGCTGAAACAGTTGACTAATTGCTTTTTTGGCATAATTTGCTACCAGTAATTTGATCATAAACTTGCGGAGCCACTTTTCTCCCCCTACCTTGAATCTGCAATAAAGCTGTAGTTTATGATAGAAACTATAAGAGAATTATAGTTCTTGTTTTAAAAATACAGCAGCTAATACAGATGCTAAGATAAATCCCTAGCTAAGGAGACTTTTTACTAACTGTGCTTTTCAAAACTGATATATTAGTCTTAAAATACAGTTCGGGTTCTATTCAATTCTCAAATTCAGCCCCACATTCAGTGGGGGTAATCCTTCACATTTATTACTTTCTGTGCTTCCTTCCCCACCACTTAAACTTTCCTTATACAGTTAGCTAGATGATAAAATGAAAAACAGCAAAAATACTTAATAGATTACTTGTGTTTATGTTTTTCACTATCAAAATGACAGTAAGCCAAAGGCTTGAAATTTCTGAGACTGATGAATTTGATTCATTTTAGCATCTTATTTTCAACAAGTCTCCAACCCCAGGAGGCTCTATAATCTACAATTTTCTGTAATTTCTTTGATCCTGACAACCCTCCTATCTACTAATTTTCTCCTTTTATAACTTGCTAGGTACTGCAACCCATCCCTGTATAAACTTGCTCTATCTCTCCCTTTCCATGGCTGCCAAATGTCAAATGCCAGTTCAGTCCAGCGCAGAGCTCTCGACCTATAGTCCCAGATACTTGGGAAGCCAGAATTTCAAGGCCTGCCTGTGCAATATGGCAAGACTCATTTCAGAAAAAGAAAAGTTCAACTCATTAACAATGGGAGAGCTGAAAAAGTCGGGAGCAAGGCACTCTTTTTTTCTTTTCTTACCAATGTCTTCTAAATTTAAGATCAGCAGAACTAAATGAGCTTTTGTCACTGCCCATTTGCTTTTCTACAATCCTGGGACAAGCCATCTCTTCACCTTTCTTCAAGCACCAGTACTTTCTTCCCAATCCTCTGTCTCCCCTTTTGCTTTTGATTTCATTGCAAAACTCCCAACAACTCCTCACCACCGGTACCTCTACCCGTGTATGGTCATTTCAGTCCATGAATGTTTCTTCCTCCTTGATGCAGTGCGCAAAGCCTTTTATGCTGTATGCCAGTCTTATAGTTGTGCTAACATTGCAGTTCATCATCTTGAGAACATTTCCATGTAAATACATACCCTATATACATCATTTTTTTTTGCCAGTGGCATGGAAAGAACTCCGTGAGAAGAGAATGCTTGTTATTCTAAGGAGAGTATTGTGCTTCTGACTTCCCTCAAAACTCAGGCTGTGTTACGAAAGAGAATGGAAATAAATCCTGTCTCCTTCCTGTGATTAACAGTGTTACCTACCTTGTGTTCCTAAACTGAGTACACACAGAACCAGGAAAATAGGATGCAGGTAAGGCCAGCTGGTCAAGAAATACATTGGAGGTAAAACAAAAGACAAAACCAAAGCAAACCCTTGTTGTTAATGACACTAATCACTAGGAAGAAGGTGGAGACGCCAGAGCAGGGCGCACACTCAGGGGTACCATCAATACCCTGTTTAAGTGGTGTGATTTTTTTTTTTTTTGAGACAGGGTCTCACTTTGTAGTTCGGGCTGGCTCTGAGCTCACTATGTAGCCTAGGCAAGCCTCGAACTCAGCAATCCTCCTGTCTCTGCCTCCTGAGTGCTGGGATTATAGGCGTGAGCCACCACGCCCAGCTGGTGTGATAATTTTTAGGTAGCTCTGGAAATGGTCCCAGTGCGTCACTTCAGATTACCAGCAATTCATGGATATTTATGCAAGAAGAGTACTATATAGATCAAGCAAGAAGAAAGTTTATGTGCATCGAATACTACAGAGACCAAACATTAGCTAAAAAATCTTCATGTTTATTCAGAACAGAATTTCACTGTATTTACTGGCAATGATTTTGTTGCATTTCTCAAATATATTGATCTTATAAAAATAATTTAAAGATATTTTTCCATACTTCTTTTGTTTCCTGGAAGCTCAATTTTTATTTTACAAACACTAGAAGATTATATGACATTTCAATGTGAGAGAATTTTATTTATGCACTGATTGTTTCATGAACACATTAGTTAGTCATTCTGTGCCCAGTTTCATTGTTACCACTGCCATGCCAAATTCTGTAAAAATGCAAATCACTGCTATTACTTACTCAGAAGATAAGGCCAGATTCTAACTCTAGTTATGAAATGATGTTGCTATTATAGATTCTTCCCCTTATTTAAATGAATACTATTTATGCTGATCAAATGTGTAAATGAACAGAAGAATGAACTAACTATAAATCTAGAATGAAAAAGAAACTTAGAAATTTTCTTTTTTTAAATTTTAATTCTTTATTGGTACAATTTACATACATCTCACAATCACACATAACATTGGAGAATTTGTACCAATATACGACACAAGTTAATTCTCATTTTTACCCATATCCCTACCCACTCACACCTCCCCACCCCCTATATACATGCTCTTTTATTTTCTTTCAGAATCATATTTATTCCTTCCCCTCATTACATCCCCACACCAAATTTCGTTTGGAAACTTCCCATTCTACAAAAACTGTCATACTTTCTAGAGTTCATTTGTATCTACAGGTGCTCATATCAAAGAAAAGATCCAGTATTTGCCTATCTGTGATCTGTTCATTTCACTTATTAGTGTGCCCTCCAGGTGTATCCATTTGCACATAAATGACTCAATCCTGTCATTCTTCATGGCAAAATAATACTCTATTTTATTTAAAAAAACCACGTCTTCTTTATCCACTCTCCAATTGATGGAATTTAGGCTGTTTCCAAGATTGAGTTATCACGAACTGAGCTGCTATGAACAAGGGTGTACATCTGTCTTTCCAATGTGATTTTTAAAATTCCTTTGGGTATATTCCTAGCAGGGGGATAGCAGGGTCAAATGGGACCCATAGTCCTAGTTTTCTGAGAAATCTCCACACAGATCTCCACAATGGTTGCACAAGTCTACAACCCCACCAACAGTGGAGAAGGGTTTCTTTCTCCCCACAGCCTCTCCAGCATTTATTGTTGGTTGATTTTGTAATAGCAGCCATTCTTTGTGGAGTGAGATGAAATCTCAGTGTTGTTTTCATCTGCATCTCTCGAATGTCCAGTGATGTTGAGCATTTCTTCATATGCTTCTGTCTTGTTTGTTTTATAGAGTATTGTTATCTTAGTGAGAAGGCTTGCAAATATAGGGTTTTTTTTGCAGTACTGGGGATCGAACTTGGACACTTTTATATCCAAGGTTGGCGCAGTATAGTTTTTATGTTAACAATAGGGCTCATAAAGACTTTAGCTCTAGTAAGCTTTAAAAAACTGAAGGAAAATTATGTTCTCTGACAGAATCATAGTCAATGGCATGCTATATCTTAATTTAAAAATACATATTTTGCTTGTCTGTAATAAAATATTTAATATTATATTTTGAAATAACTTTTTACAGAAAATTGCAAGAATACTAAAAAGAAGATGAGATAATAATACTTCATGTGATTTTAGTGAGAATCAATCAAGTTAGTCCAAAGTACTGAGATCTCTAGAAACAAATGAGTTGAAAGAAAAAGTGTTTAGAACTAATAAATATTGGTTGTTATAAATTTGGCAACTGAACGTTAATGAAAGTGCCTACTTTATAAGATTGCTGGGGCAACCTGATTGGGTCAATTGATTAACAAGAGAGTTGGGTAAAACAAGAAAGATTTATTACAAGTAACTGACCAGTCCCAGAAGCCGGTCCTTATGGACTAGCCCTGCCCTAAGGGTGAGCAGGGCAGTTATATAGCGTTCAGAATGGGTGAACTTACAAAGCAAGGGTACATTAACATTGGCACTTTCATTGCCTAGAGTTTTGATTAAGCAGGTTTAACAAAGTTCATTGGTTGTGAGTTTTACAGGTGCAGTGAGTTCTCCTGATTAGCTACCTGAGAATTAAAATTGTCAGGGAATCAATAGTTATACCAAACTATTTTGAATCAAGGACATAGCTGCCTCACAGCTTATAAAATGATGATGCGACTAGGCACATATCTTATATCTCAAGGCCATGTTGTGTTTTTATGAACAAATTTCAAGTCTTACTTTAAAAAAATTTAGACATAAAACAAAGAAGAAGAAGAAGGAGAAAACCTCCCACACAACTGCATTTTCCTAGTTCAGGCTGACACAATGTTTAGCACAGAGTCTATGATCTTTAACCTGCTGCAGTGTTTTACATTTTGTCAGAAAACACTTAGAAAACATTGACCAGAAAGCAATTTATTGATCAGCTACTATAAGATTGCTGTATGCAAAAACTTAGAAACCCATGGATATCCAATCTGAGCTGATGACACCCTGTGCTATGTAAACAATAAAACTTTTCAAAAGAAACCTAATCCTACTTTCTAGGCTCACTTGAGTACCATTCCAATGAAATAAGAAATTGCTTACACATAATTTTTAGTTTTAATTTTCACAGTACTTGGATTGGATACAGGCCTTCTCATTGACCTACATTTCCAACTATTTTTTCTTTTTGTTTTTGAGACAGTCTTCCAAAAGTTCCTGGGTAGGGCTTGATTTATGATCCTCTGGGTTTAGTCTCCAGAGCACAGGGATTATAGACAGGCACCACCATTCTTATATTAGTTTATAATTTTTTTAGCTGGAATTGACAATTATATCAAACCTCAATATGCTAGGTTTCCATAAGTTCATATCAGTAGCTGACAGTGCAAGGATGAATTTGATCTTTGCTCAAATGAATCTCAGTTAGTTATTTGACCTATGGAAAACATTTGCTGGTGAAAGAAAACAGTCAAACAAACAGTCTAGAATGTGAGAATAAAGGGCTGGTAAAAACAAACATCCCCTTTGTTAATCTTACATTTCCCAAGCTCACTTCTTTCTCCAGAGTTGAGTTGGAGGAGGGAGGTGCCACGATGCTCAGAGTTGCACAGCAAGCACAGCAGGAGCTCAACTCTGAGGGGTTTTCAGTGGGAACGTAGTTTAAACAGGTTTTCATGGGTCAGATTTAGGCGAGAGATGAGAAAAATTAAGATGATTTCTATGCTAATACATCTGATATTTAAGGAGGACAGTTTTAAGTAAGGTTAAGGAGACAAGTCAAAGGTTTGCTCAGTTCAGCCCTATAGGTTGTGAGCTATTGCCAAGCTGTCCAGCTGGGGTGATGTGCGTCAGGGCCTTTGAGAAACAGATCTTAGCCAGCAATAGATTAATGTATGCTGCTCGGATTATGTAGCTTCTTTTAGCTTACACGTTGACTGAAAATAAAATTTTGGAGCAGCAAATATAATTTTATGTAATAAATAGAGAGATACAGAGTTAAATCCTCCATATTTTGAAATGATACAACTTTGAGTATAAAAAAACAATAAGGGGCAATGTATGATAAACGTATCATAATTATGGAGCCATAAATTTCTATAAACAGAATTTCATAAATGTCAACTTTCTAAATATCAGGCTTAAAAAGTGAAAGCAGGAAATATGTAAAGAAAAGACAGAAAGAAAGGGGGAGCAAAACAGTAATGAAAGAAGTCTTCGAGTAAACAATAGCTAACAAACAACACTGCACTGGTAGAGGGAAGTTACGAAGCCAGAAGGCGTGAAGGGAAGTGGGCCATGGGCTGGGCTGCGGTGTTTATTCTTAGTTGTGCATCCTGTGTATAGGAAGTGCTTGTGATTCCTGTGGTTCACTTAATGCACCTCATCCATTTTACAGGTATCAAGAAATAGTACCAGCCTGTGAGCCCGAAGAGCATCTCATGGTCTTTGGTCCACTAATTTTAGACATAGCACACCCTTGCTCCAAGGTTCCTTTGTGAGTCTGGTTCATCACTTGCATAAAAAAAAATGGATGAACTCAATCACTGACTAATTCTGACATCATCTGGGTAGTGATGTGCCCCTGAATTGCTGTCTCTGTTAATAAGAAGAATCTTGTTAACATAAAATATTTAAACACAAATTACACTTTAAATTGTGTTGCTAGGAAATGACCAAAAGTGAGAATGTAGCAGGAACCATGGAACATGGTTTTATTTTTTCAATTATTTTGGATTATGTATAAAACCCTCTTCAACCAAAACAGCTGGGAACACTATTGCATCATTTACCTGGAATCTGTGACAGTGAAAGGGTACTAAGGTACATTAATGACTAAAAAAAAAGTGCTAATGGGCCAGAGATTTAGCTCAGTGGTTCCACTTTCTGCTTCGCAAGCTCAAGGACCTGAGTTCGATCTTGGTAACCACATACAATGCTGGGTGTGGTAACTCACGCCCACCAACAATCAATACCACATACCACAGTGCTGGGCATGGTGACTCACGCCTATAATCCCAGCACTCAGGAGGCAGAGGCAGGAGGATTGCTGAGTTTCAGGCTTGCCTGGGCTACATAGTGAGCTGAGGGCCAGCCTGAACTACAAAGCAAGACCCTGTCTCAAAAAAAAAAAAAAAAAAGTGCTAATGATGTTTATTTTAAATTCAAACTTTAAGTACATATAAAATTTAAAACACATCAATTACTTAAATATCTTAAAAATGAGAGACTAATATAGACATAGCCTTATGTATTTTAATCCACTCAATCTTAGTGCTACTCTTAAAGTTTCATTGGTATTTTTCTGAAGTCAATTTTTCTTTTCCATTTTTCTTTTTTCTTTTTTTTTTTTTTTTTTGAGACAGGGTCTCACTTTGTAGTTCAGGCTGACCCTGAGCTCCCTATGGAGCCCAGGCAAGCCTCAAACTCAGCAATCCTCCTGTCTCTGCCTCCTGAGTGCTGGGATTACAGGCATGAGCCACCACACCCGGCTCTTTTTCATTTTATTATCTTCAAACTTTCATGAAAGCTGTGAGTCATCAAGATTATATTTATGGCATCAAAATATATTTCATGCCTCCTAAATTTAAAATTTTGTCACATTCCATAATAATCATAACATATTTGCTTGAAAAATACTCTCAAAAAGGGCCAATAGGTCTGCGGCCGTAGCCCCTCAGTGGTACACTACCTGCCTACAAGTATGCATGAGGGCCTGGGTTTGGTCTTAAGAAATGCTACCAAGAAAGAAAGGAAAAAAGCAAGCAAGAAGGAATGTAGGAAGGAAGGACAGAGAAAGGGGGAATGAAGAGAAAGAAAAGAAAGAAAGGAGGGAAGGAAGGAGGAAAGAAAAGAGGTGGACCTTTGAAACTTTTATTACAAATTTTTCTAATTGAAAATACTCTCAATTTTAATTTTGTATTTTAAGAAAAGTATTTCAGGTCAAGTTTTTTCTCACATTGATTTTTTTCTTTAATCAAACTTTTTACCTGAGAAATAATTTTATAAGATAGAACTTGTCAAACAAGTTGTCAAATTTAGGAATGATGTTCCAAATTTAGTTAGCCAAAAACAGGTCTTTGCATCATATCCTGCACACAACATAAATACTCTGACATTAAAAATTCTATCAAATCCTCCAGATAATATAAATGTATCTTAACATTAAGAAATTTATCAGAGGATTATTCTAGCAAGTGAAGAGAGTACAAATGATATCTATGGGCTTCAAACATTAACCCTTACCTGTCTCTGAGAAGGTGTGATTTGTTCTGTTCCCGTCTGACCTCAGTTCCTCAGGCTCTTCCACTTGCCTCCTTCACAGGTTGGCTTTATAATAGCAGCTGTTTACTACAAAAATCTCATGACCTGAAATAATGGAGTGCTCTACTTCTTAAATACTATAATTAAATGGTTCCAAGAGATATTGCAGAAAATACATTTAAAATTCATAGGACTTATTTACTCAAATTTGTTCATCAATCATAATTAGGAATTATAGGAAAATACCCTTTGTCATAACATCTTAATTTTTTTCATTCAGTGTTCTCCAAAATTTTGTAGTAAAGTGATTTTTGTTTTAAAATATCTGAAAATCTCAGCACCTAGTACTTTCATTTTGATTTGCAATACAGTGAGATTTATTTGGACACAGTGTGAATTATATTTACTCTACCACCAATTCAAAACCATTTCCATAAATTTCTTAATTTGTTAAAACCATTGTGTATAGTATGATTTTGTTCTCCTAAAATTTTGTATTTGTATTATCATTAAAAGCTATCTGCATTGTTGACATATTTAGTTGAAATTATAAGAATTACTACATTGTTGTCAGATTTTTACTTTTTACTGTTCACATTTCTGCAGACTTTCACTGAACTGGATAAAAAATCAAACTACCATTGACGTGAATTTATTTTATATTTGATGCATTTGATAAAATGATATAAAGGTGACACAATGTAAATAGTTGCAGAATTATCTTTTTGCTAACTCAGGCAACACACTAGCAGTTTTCACTTGTGTGGTTGTACATACTTGGAATTAAAATATGTAAAATTAATCTGAAGATAGTCATTTGATGTAGATGAAAGCTGTGGCTGAAGAGTGATCAGAAATGCATCTTCTGGAGTGTGAGGATCTCTTGCCTCGATTCACATGTTGAAACCTAATCTCCAAAATGATATTATTAGAGGATGAAACGTTAGGCAGTGACTGGGTCATAAGAATCTGCACCTATAAATCAATTAGTGTCCTTCTGAAAGGCGCCCTGCAGAGCTAGATAACTTCAGAGGACTGGGCAAGGTGGTGGAGTCTATGAGCAATGGGTCCTTTTTGCATATCTAACCTGCTGTGCCTTCCTGGCCTTCAGAACTGTGAGAGAAATTTCTGTTGGGTCTAAGGTACATGGTCTAAAGTATTTTGTTATAACAGCCCGAATGGGTTAAAATGTGCAATTGTACATGCAAAATTACTGTCTTTGGACATAGTCTTGAAATAAGGACTTTGAGATATATATCTCTATCTCTATATCTATCTAGATATAGATATATTTGGCTACTTTGCCAAAGACCTGTAAAACAGTGAGTGGTTCAGTCTCTAGAGTGTGGAAGACTCATTGTCTTTGGTAAAATCTTTGAGGGCTTAGCCTCTAAGCCCGACTTGTGACCCCTGTTCTAATGCTGTTGCCCATCAAGTACAAAATCATTTTGGTTGGAATCTATATAAGTAGCCCTAGTCATCTACGTTAGTTGATTGTGTAGAAAGAACAACTTTTCTTGATGTTGAGCTTTGAGTTTAACCACTCGCATCCACTTGGTCTTTGGCTTAGAAAAAGTCTCAGGTATATTCCACAATTTGTTGTACATTGGCAGGAGTGACCCCTGATTGTATCTTTTGTTTTCCACAAAGTACACTGTGAGATGATGACTGCATACAGGAGGTTTATTAGGGTTGTTTAAGGAAAGAGAGTGAGTAGAGTCATAAGCTTAATTCATTGCAATCTTACTGGAAGCCTCAACTGACCTTTCTGGGAATTGTAACAATAAAATGAGTCCAACCAGCTGTCCCAAGACTGAGGTAGCCAGGCTTTTATAATCCTATGTTAATCAATGAGTGAAGGCTGCCTATGGAAAGGGGCAACTTTGGGTTAGGTGGCTGTCGTCCTCTGATATCATATTCCAAAGGGAGTAAGTGCTAGGGTTGCTTTTTGAAAATAGTACTTCCAACATCCAGGTTAATTCCTGATGAGGAATCTAAGTGTATCATAATACGACACTACTTCCCTTTAAAAGTACATACTAAATTCTCTTATTTATCAATTTTATAAATACATTAAAATGTCAAGAACAATTAGCAAAAAATTACAAGGCAGAAATAGCTAGAACCTACAGAAGTCACTACATGCCTGAAATTGAGAAAAGTCTGCTTGTACCTTTTCTGTTATTTAGGTCACTATTAGTCGGAAACCTGTTACTTATAAGCCAAAGTATCATTACTAGATAAAACCAAACTAGTACAGCCCACAATTTGATGACATAACTAATCAAAATCAACTGTTGACCTTGATACAGTGATTGAAAAAGGGCTCTCTGAGAACCTATTCAGACTGAGAATTGAGTTAAGGGGTGAGGCCAGCTAAGTGAGGGTGAGATAAGAGGAACAACTGTAAAATCCCTGGGGCAGAAGTGAATTTGGCAGGTTCAACAATGACACAGTCCATACAGGTTGGATACATCATGTAATATTTGGTCAGATAAGAGATATATTTCAAGGGATTAGGGAAAGATTTTTTTTTTTCAGTTTTCAACTGAAGTCTAGGACTTTGAAAAAGTCAAAGCCAAAATGTGAAAACATGGGAACAGAGGATAAAGATGTAGTGTTTGATATTCCAGGACAGAACTGGAGTTGCTAGTCCACAGCATGAGATGTGTAAGGTGCTCCAATGTTAGTTGCTCTTGTTGTTTAAGAGACAAAGTTCTCTTGATGTACAGGGTTTTCTCTTAAGAACATTTTAAATGTGAAAGATAAAGGGAATAAGAAAAAAATCATCAAATTGTTATGCCTCAGGAAAAAGATTTATGTGTAAGGTTATCTTCAATTGGTAAAAGAAAGAAAGAACTGAAAAATCCATTGCCTACAAGTGTGTGTGTGTGTGTGTGTGTGTGTGTGTATATGACCACATACAGATTTATAAAGGAGATAAACATAGCTTTACAGCATCATATAACTGGATAAAATAACAGGAGACTATATCTTTCTTCTAGGTATAGACCTGTAGTAGTGGAGGTGGGCTAGCACTGCCTAAGAATGACTTTCTGGAAAAATCTGCCTTCAGCAAAATTGCTAGGAAGTTGCTGAAAAATATTCATAAAGATTTGCTTCCATTTTTACATTCAGGAAGATCAGAGAGGAAACTGCTGATTGAAAAAAAAAGATGAGATTCTATGGAATAAGACTTCTTAAAAATGATGATTTAAGAGTAATAGGATGCCAACGGACAAGCATTTGTCTCCTATGCAGCATCAGTGACACCACGTACTAGCATACAGTATGAGTGGAACTGCTGCCTGTAGTCCCTGAGGAATCCTGGAGGTCAGCAGATGGAAGTGCCATCCAGAGTTCGCGGTAGCGACAGTAGCAGCAGGCAGAGCTTTAGTACAGTAAACGGGATGCAGACAAAACCGCCAAAGGGTCTGGTCCTACAGGAGCCTGGGAGCCCCAGGGAGCTGCACTCTGACAGCACCCAGAACCCCGAGTTCCCAGAGAAAGATCATACCTGGGCTAAGAGTTCTGGAGCCATAACTGGGCCCTCGGTGCTGCTCGTCACTCTTCCATCCCGTTGGTCTGGGCTCTGGACGCCGAGTCACAGCTGGTTCTTCTCCTCTCAGCCAGGAGGCTGAGAACATCACACTTCCTCCAGACTCTGCTCACCAGCCAGGGAGGGCAGAGGACGGGCCCCTCCCCTCCGCCTTTTCCTCCGCTCCTGGGGCACATGCAGGACACCTGTAGAGTCAGCACTGCCTTAGCTCTGGGGTTGCATATGCGAGGCACCGAAGAGGGCTCAAGCGACATTCAGTGAATGAACCCACAGTGCTCCATGTAATTAGAGAAAGTTCTTGTTTCTCTAGAAAAAAGAAAAATTATAGGAAATACCTACTGATCCCGACATTTGCTAGAAAAAGATCCTCAGTGAGCGATTAAGAAAATATGCAGGGATAGTACGAAAGATCAGAATTAGCCCCAGAAGGCTGTCCTCACGAGGCTAACGGCCTGCAGACTCTGAGCATCACGGTGGGTGCCGCTCTCTCCCTGGCTGAATGAATCTCTGGGCTGATTTGCAAGGATAGTTTCTTATTTGGCCGTGACTTGTGCCTCTCACTCTGTAGTAGACTTTTGGGAGTGGCTGCTATTGGTTTGTTTCATTTTGTTTTAAAGCTATCTTTCCTGGCTTGTTTTTGGCTTATTTCTTCAAGGTGACCTATTAATATTTTGCTGATAGATTACTTCCAAAAGTTTAATTCTCATATCCTTTCTTGTCCTTGTGTGTTACTTATAAGATACAGATCGCTTGACTCTTTCCTTTATTTGTGTTGAAGGAATGTTAAAATGAACAACTAATAGAACAGAAATATCAGTGCTTACACATGTAATATAATAGCATCACAAATTTTTAAAATACAATATTTTTTAAAATTTTAAATTTTATTGGTACAGTCTGTAGTCACATCACAATCATGCTCAGCATTGAGAACTTCTACCAATATATGACATGACTTAATTCTCATTTTCCCCCTTCCCCTACCCACCCTACAATCCCCCAGTCCTACATGTACAAGCTTTGTTTCCTTTTTTATTTAACCATCATTTTTTTTTCTTTCTGAGACAGGGTCTCACTTTGTAGTTCAGGCTGGCCTTGAGATCACTATGTAGCCCAGGCAAGCCTCAAATTGAGCAATCCTCCTGTCTCTGCCTCCTGAAGGCTGGGATTACAGGCATGAACCACCAGGCCTGGCACTGCGGTATGTGGTACTGACTGCTGGTGGGCATGAGCCACAATGCCCAGTATTATTATATGTGGTTACCAGGGATCAAACCAGGGACATTGTGCTTGCCAGGCAGGTGCCAGAACCACTGAGCTAAATCTCTGGCTCCACCATCATTTTCTTTCCCCTCATTACTTAAAGCCCATTTCCCTTTGAATATTTACTGTTTCACAATATCTATCATGCATTCTAGAACTCATTTTCATCTTAAGTTTCTTATACCAGAGAAAAGATATGATATTTACACATTGGCAACCTATTTATTTCACTTATGAGTATGTTCTTAAGGTATGTCCATTTGAGTATAAATGACTCAAAATTATCATTTTCATGGCAGAATAACACTCCATTTTATTTAAAGACCACACCTTCTTTATCCAGTCTAGACTTGATGGGCATTTGGGTTGTTTCCAAGATTTAGCTATCACAAACAGCTGCTATAAACATGGGTGCACATATGTCACTGTGAAATGAATCTTGTAATTCTTTTGTATATATTGCCAGCAGGGGAATAGCAGGGTCAAATGGGGCCTCTCATCCTAGTTTTCTGAGAAATCTCCACACTGATCTCCATAGTGGTTGTACCAGTCTGCATATTATTATTAACTAACAAGCCTATTGTGGGTGGATGGTGTACGTTATCAACATGCTAGGCCAGACTTTACTACATTCACTGAGTCGGAAGAGGGTTGTTGAATGAATGGACATATGAAGATGTGAAGCAGTTGAAAATCCAACCCTAACCTTTAGCAATTTTCCATGCAATGCCTTATTTAGTTCATAGTCCACATTTTCACATAACATGGACAGACTGAAACATGGAGGGAACTGACCAGGTGAGGACAGAACTTGAAATCACTTTTGACAAATAATGATAAGACACTGGTGATAGAAGAATTCTGCAAGAAAAAAATTAGTGGGAAATAATAAAAGCTAAGAGCTACTGAGCATTTACTATAGGCCAGCCATTACGCTTCGTCCTTTACTAGATTTCAAACTGTACTGTCAGTCACAGTGAAAAAGACACACTTTATTTTGAATTCCCTAAAAGTGAGGCTAACTACATTCAGTGAACTCCAGAGAGAGAGACACCTCTGCTTTTTAGAATGGTAGCATTTCTACTCTAGAAGCTATTTAATAACAGAATGAACTTCCTTGCTATTAATGAGTCCTGCCTTTGGAGGTACAGAAGCCAATAAGAGTGAAATTTTGGTAGAGAGATTTTAGAGAGAAATGATTACTAAATAGGGGGAGGAACCTGATGGATACTAAGACTTTCCAAACTTATCTTGTGATTCCATCTTTACCATATGGGAGAATGACTCCCCCTTTTTGTTTTTTCGTTCAGTAGCTTAAGCCTTACATGGTAAGTGTCGCTTGCAATTCAATAGATCAACCATAGGAGATCTTGGTTTCTGCCTTTCTCCTGGAAACCAAGACAAACCCAGCAAAACTCAAGGTTGCAGGGATAGGAGACAAACTCTGTGAATGCATCATTAGCTATAGTAATGAGAAGACCTTCTTATTTGCTCATTTGAGCTCCAGACCCATGTCTCCCCAGCATGAGAGAAATTTTACCATATGTTTGGATTGCTTTTTCACGGCACGATAAATTCTTTTCAGGCAGTTTGAAACTTCAAATGTTAGCAGCATTTATTTCTGTCTTTGTATTTCAGTGAAGTTATTTGTGGTTCTGAGAGGTCTGATCGCCTCCTTATTTCAGATTGTGTTATTGTGAATGAGTCCACTTTGCCTAACAGCCAACCTGTGCTTTCAGGTCAATTAGCAACACACTTTAAAAACTGCTCCTGTTGCTGGGAAAGGAATGACAACTCACTTAAAAAAAAATAGTCTATGGAGCTTACAACTGAAGAGTACTTAAATATTATTTATTAGTCAATGAGGAATCTGAGCTCAGAGAGATGAGAGGACCTGACAGACACAGAGTTTGTGGGACATTTGAGCACTTTTCTTTCTTCTCTCCCCATCTGCAACCCACTAATACAATTACATGCTGTATTCTTAGTGTCCTTCTCTTCCTTTCTCTTTTCTTCTCTCATTCTCCTCTCTTCCTCCTTCTCCTACCAGCAACTATACTTAAAGCCTATTATCATGTGGCCAGAGACAATGGTGCCTAAACAGAACACCAACATAGCACAACATAGCATTTTCTTTGTCTGTCCCTTAGATAGGTAGGATTCTAGGGATCTTCTGCATTTCATTCTTGATTGTCCTTGAATCTCTGCAGTGCTGCATATGATGCTGTCCTGGACAGAAATGTGGCCATTAAGAAGCTCAGCAGACCCTTTCAGAACCAAACTCATGCCAAGAGAGCCTACCGGGAGCTGGTCCTCATGAAATGTGTGAACCATAAAAATGTGAGTTTCTTTGTTATTTTGAAATATCTGGCAGTGGAAAGTTGTGAGCTTAAGACAAGGAAGTAAATGGCGTGTTGAAGCCTTTCTTTACTTTGAATTTCTGCCTCTGAAGATTGTTTATCTTGGCCATATGCTATATGTGATTTCATTGTCTTCATGGTAGCTTCCTGCTTAAAGATCACTGAAAAGCCATATGGCATGGAGATTAATTTGATAGACATGTCTCTGTTACATAATTAACCTTATTTAGTTACCTTGTCCAAATTAACAGGAGACTTCATGCAAAATAAGACAAAATAAACAAACATTCCCTCCTCTGAACCCCCCAAAAAAACTAAAAAGACTCTATAGAGCAATATACTATAGTTATTTATAATTTAAATTGAATTCTCAACAGGTAGAAATTTTTCTTTCTCATTTCATTTCCTTTGGTTGTTAGCTGTTTGCTGACAGTGGTCTCCAGCCTACCCCTCAGAGCTCCCACTGTGTGTCCGTATCCCAGGTTTTGGAGAGTCAGGTAAACAAGGAAGTACATATCTACAAAGCAATTCAAAGTGGTTCACTGAGAGCATTTTCTCATCCAGCCTCGGTGGGGAATCATAATAGACTCTTCACTTCTTCTAGCAGCCGGAGGTCTCTAGACTGTTTCTGTGCTCTACTGCTTCGTAGTAAGGAGAAATGCAAGGATAACTCATTATTTTTATAATAACTTCTTTCATAGTTAATTATAATAAATTTATTAAGTACATTTTGTTGCAAATAAGGATATAATAAAAATAAATTATAAGTAAAACTAAACAATAATGGTCATCAGAACTCCCTACAAGTTTCTGATGCATAAAAGCACACAGACTATATGAAATGATCGATATAGTTTTCTAAACAAGGTCTCTTGTTATGTGGCACTGAGAAGACACAAATGGTTGAGTGTTTGGCTGAAAGATGTTGAAATATATAAACATGTGGATTCAAGCCAATGAGCATATTTCTCTTTGCCCATATTATTCTATTCCAGTGACTTTTAAATCAAGTTCTTTTCATGCTGTTGAGTTGTTTGGGGCCATTGGCACTTTAATTCGGTCATCTGTCATGTCTTCCTGAATGACTGAAATGTGCCAGGCACAGATCTAGCGGCTCTAACAGCTGATGATGAGGCAGGGAGAAAACTGGGACAAATCCTCTCCCGAGGAGCTTGGGTTGTGCTGGTGAGAGAAAGACAGTCCCCCAAACCGAGAGATGAATGTTTGGGAAGTGAGAGTGTGATCAGTGGTGGAAAGTGAATTAAAGCAAAGGAAGATAAAAATGTTGGTGAGTGAGGGAGAAAAAGCATCACTGCTTAGGATAGGCTGATAAAGTACACATTGTCTTTGGTGTAGCTAGGGATGTGAGACTTCGAGAAAAGAATATAGAAAAGTTGATTCCTAAAAAAGTCACTATTGTAAAATTTTGTGCTTGGTATAGGAAATAAAGGTAGAATAAGATTGTGCACATGTCCAGGACAACATACTTTTATCGTAGCAAAGAGGATTGAACAATCTATGGACAGTGGAAAATAAAAGATACAAGTGTATGGAAATTATATACTGTGTTCTGTCTTTAGAAAGGAATAAATGGTTCTGCCAGGACCCCTGAGTTTTCAAAGGAAGGAGCTGTGTGAGCCCAACCTATGAATTAGTCCTGGGCTTCCTACCTTGGGATCTACCTCTGCCACCCACGCATGCCATAGGCTCTGAGATTCTCTCCAAAAAGGTGTGCTGATGCTGACACGAGACCTTTGAGCCACTAGCATTGTGAGCAGAGCGCATCTGACCTCTTTATCAAGTTATGCTCTCTTAGTATGCTGTTGTAAGTACAGAAAATAACAAAATACAGCTCCCTGTTCTTGACAGAAACTGATGGGTCTACTTAAACAAGGAGATCCAAATTGCAGCGATAATTTATTAGTAGTATCTTGCCTGTGCTTTCCTTTCCTGTGTGTATGTGATAATGCAGATATGCATGTCTGACTACAGAAATATATTTCTTTAATAGAGAGAAACTTCCTTTACAGCCAGCTGTAAGTCCTACTTTGGTCCTTGCTATAATAAGAAAAGGGAGTTGGAATACAGAACTCTTTTAATACTTCTGAAAATATGAAAAACAATGAAGAAATCCCATAACAGTTTTAACAATAGTGAAGGAAACTCATTTAGAAAGTGAGTCCTCCATTTCAGAGATGGTGGCTGGACTGGTGTGAGGCCTTGGTAGCAGTGACCCTGACACGTGCTTCAAAGAATGGGTCCAAGTCCTGCTGCAAACTCTGGGACTGAAATGAAATATCTGTGCTGATCTTACGGATAGGCCATTAAGCTGCTTATCTTTAGGAATAGAATTTATAAGGGAGTGAAGAATGAAGAACACAGAAAATCTAAAAGGGAAATCAGAGGCCATGTTTATAAAAGAAGAGCATAGAAAAGGTAGAAATAAGAATAGACAATAGTGAAATTACCTTGTAAAACAATAAATCTAAATGTACCTAAAATTATAATGCTATTTTCTGGACTAATTTGCAATAATTAGATTATTTGTTCACCAGATGGTGGAGGTTAATATTTTTTTCCTGGAAGCAGTGCTTGCATGAATGTGCGCCCTGCATAGTCTCCAGTGTATTTTGTCTAAATAAATATGGAAATTAAATAAGTTACTTCATGAGATTGATTAAGTACTTGAGAACAGACTCACTATAGATGTCCAAATGAAAGATGTATTATACCAACATTTTTCAACACTTACCAAGATGAGGTATACAGATAGCAAGTGCTTTAATTATAAATTTTAAAGATAGTTTGAAATAATTGCTTTTTATGTGCATATTTCATACTGTGAGGTTGTTTTCTAAGATCTGATGTTTTTGTATATATTTAGAATCACTAACAGAAATAGTTACATTAGAAAAAATTGGGTGGTATTGCAATATTTGTCACAATAATTTCTTAGGAAATGAATAAGCTACACAGAAATGACTGAATTTCTCAGGGTTTGAAATCATTTTAAGGACATCATATGTTTCTGCACCATTTACTTTTCTAAAATTCACTGATTGATGCTATGAAGCTATTTATATCTCGAATTTGTACCTACCCTGTTTTTGTAAGATAGGGGCAGACAACTTGTAAGTATAAGATTGCTGCCCTTATTTTCATTTTTGACTGGCACATTAATATGGAATATTTAAATGGAAGAGCATCTTGCATTATTTCTGTACATAAGTCATGTGGAACTGGGGTAAAGGGATTTTTAAAGGCACTCCTTCTAGAAGACAAACTTCTTTGTTGTCTAATGGACATACCTAGAAGTCAGGCAACAAAAATTTAGAACTGAATGTAAGTAATTTTTTAAAAAAACATGTCCTCTCAGGGGGCAGAGGCAGGGGGACTGCTGAGTTTGAGGCTTGCCTGGGCTACACAGTGATCTCAGGGCCTCGTGAACTGCAAAGTGAGACCCTGTGTTAAAAGAAACTTATTTCCTCTAAATCCACTCTTCATTATCTAAGACATAACCCTCACAATACCTTAAGAGCATTAGTTGAAATAATATTTAGTGTGAGATGGAAGTAAAGAAAACTACAGTAGTAATAGAAAAAAAAATCTTGAGCACTCATGAGGCAGAGGGAGAAGGACTGTTCACGGCTTACCTGGGCTACATAGTAAGTATGTAGTTCAGGCCAGCCTGAACTACAAAGCAATACTCTGTTTCAAAAAACTAAAAGAAAAATCTTGAATCAGAGGCATCTAGAGGAAAACATCACCTTGAGAACCCTTCAGGAACATTTCCAGGTCCTCTCTCTGTCTTCTCATGTTGCTTCGGCTCCTCTTTGTTCAATTACTTCCACATCTCCATGCCAGGCAGACTCTCACTAGCACAGTCTATCCTTATCCATCTTTTCTGGTTCCTCCTGCTGCCCAGAAAACATGAGCTTTTAAGCTCCATCATTCACCTGGAAACAGACCTTTCTGGGTATACTTTTGTATGCTTTGTGAGAGCGTCTAGAAAGTTTTCCCAATTTGTATTTCTACCATAGCTCTAGTGAGGGATTTTCATTTGGAATATGCTTCAATGTAATTTTGACATAACTCACTCTTTCTTTTCTTTCCTCCATGCCTTCCTCGTGCTCATCCAGATTATTAGCTTATTAAATGTCTTCACACCTCAGAAAACTCTGGAGGAGTTCCAGGACGTGTAAGTAATAAACTCATGGATGAAGGGTGAGCCAGCGCTCACGTAACTCAAGGGACAGTCACAAAAAAAAAGAAAAGAAAAGAAAAAAAAAAGAAAAGAAAAACAAAACAAAAAAACCGGTAGGGAGGTGAAATTCCTTGTAGCAATCACCTGTAAGGTAAGAGCTGGGACCAAATAAAAGATCTAGTCACTGGGGAAGGTTTTTTGTGGGTGGTGTTACCTTAAAATCATTGTACTTCCTCCTGGCCTCTGAGTTCCACATGCTTTGTATCTCAGTGGTTTTTGGTTCTATCAGGAAAAGCTGGCTTACTTATTCATTTATCTATTTTTTAAATTCTTTATTGGTACAATTTATATACATCTCACAATCACACATAACATCGGGGAATTTGTACCAATATACGACACAAGTTAATTCTCATTTTTACCCATATCCCTACCCACCCACACCTCCTCACCCCCTATATACATGCTCTTTCATTTTCTTTCAGAATCATATTTATTCCTTCCCCTCATTACATTCCCACACCAAATTTCCTTTGCAAACTTCCCATTCTACAAAAACTGTCATACTTTCTAGAGCTCATTTGCATCTATAGGTGCTCATATCAAGGAAAAGATCTGGTATTTGCCTATCTGTGATCTATTTATTTCACTTATTAGTGTGTCCTCCAGGTGTATCCATTTGCACATAAATTAATCAATGTTGTCATTCTTTATGGCAGAATAATACTCCATTTTGTAATAAAACCATTTATCTATTATTAATAGACTCCGTGCCCCTTCTAGGATGAGTCAGTTCACTCTGAGAAATACCAACACAAGGGACATCATAAAACTAACCTTCTTTCCATTTTGCCCCACTTTTGATTCTATGCAAAAGGAAACTACCTAGAAATAGAGCCACAGAAAGCAGAGAGAGGAGGCAGATCAACATTTTGTTTCTATTGCCTTTTTTGGAAATGGCTGCACTAAACTTTTGTCTTATTTGTAATCATAATATTCAAGAAAGAGTTGAGGGAGTTGAGGGAGAAGCAAGAGTAAGGTGAAAATAAGCATGTGTGAGTGTGAGTCACTCGTTCATTAACTAGCAGCCTGGTGACAGTCACCACAGCTCGACGTGCAGGTCTTAGAAGTTTTCATATTCTGGCTCTGACCAAGGCAGAGCTCAAAAGCTCACCAAACTTACTGATCTAGTAGAGAATTCTAACTTGACTGACAGATGACACTGGTCCTGTGGTGTGGAACTGATGTTGTGGACTTACCTTCCAGTTACTTAGTAATGGAACTGATGGATGCCAACCTGTGTCAGGTGATTCAGATGGAATTAGACCATGAGCGAATGTCCTACCTGCTGTATCAGATGTTGTGTGGCATCAAACATCTGCACTCTGCTGGGATTATTCACAGGGTAAGGACCCTTACTACAGAGGTAGAGCTAAAAGTCTTTATCACACACTTCTTTCTTCTTTTGATAACAGCATTAGCTTGTAGTTCACTAATGTGCGGCAGGAACTTCTAACCAAACTGTAGCTGACTTTGTGAAACATTACCTTTCAGTTCTGAGGGACTCATGCTGTCTCGCTCCTTGACTGGCAGAATTTGTAAAGGCAGGGGGAATAAGACTGTTCAGTTCCACAGTTCACTTCTGGCATCATAAAGATATCTTCCCCTCTCTTGTTCTTCTGTCAGGTCTGGAAGCGAAATACACACTGAACATGTTGTTACCATAAGGAGAAAGCCGAGATGACAATGAATGATTCATTGTTCTATGTTTTCTAAAACTTCCTCCCAAGATGAGCCTAAATTATGAAATGATAGTACACTTCTCTTAAGGATTACAAAAAAAAAATTAAGCTACTTTTGAAAGCCTAAAAGGAGTTGCCCACTTCTTTGTAGCATTAGTCCTATGCCTCACATGAGGTTTTGCAAGCTAAAGGGGACCCTGCAATACCATATTGATTGGGTGGATGAGATTCCACATTCTATAAGAAACAGGCTTTTAATATCTTTTCATGTTCCCATTGCCAGGATTTAAAACCGAGTAACATTGTAGTAAAATCCGATTGTACACTGAAAATCCTGGACTTCGGGCTGGCCAGGACAGCAGGCACAAGCTTCATGATGACGCCGTATGTGGTGACACGGTATTACAGAGCCCCGGAAGTCATCCTGGGAATGGGCTACAAGGAGAACGGTAGGAGTGCTCTGAAGACAGGGAGAAAGTGGGTCCACGGCTTACGGAGCCGAGGAGATTATTTCCTTTCACAAGGGCAAATTTATTACAATAGAACTGCCAGCTTTCATATTCAAAGTTTGTTATTTTTAAGAAAAATGCTACTGGGAAGAATCACTCGTTCAAAATGTGAAGCATGTTCCCGAGAAATAAGCTTCGCCAGAAGAGCACTGAAATGGTACAGCTGAAGAGAACTGTAAATGGAGTCTGATTAAACAGTCAAAGGGGTGTTAATCAGCATGAGTGTGTAGACACTGGGAAAAAGTGCTGTTCGAGTTGAGGCTCAGGGAAGAGTGAGTGTGGAACTAGCAGGATATCCCCTCTTCTCTTACCCACCTGGCCTGGGCCGAGGACTCCTGTCCCGGGCAAACACCAGAGAAAGATTCCTTGCGAGCATTCAGGGAACAGTCAAGCAGGGATGACCCATCCTTGCTCAGCTTGGGCTAGAAGCTTATTCACACATTAACGTGTTCTCTAAGTCACGTTGAGCCTCTCAGTTGTGGGTGAAACTTTTGATAAACCCAGAGATTACCGACAGGAATAATATTAAATTTTACATGACTAATTTCGGAAAGAAAATTGAGTATATGTGAACCCTTGAAAGAAGGGTTTATTCAAGTGCATTTGAGTTGGATTTTAATTGATTAAAGTGGAGAATTTATAAACTGCTTGCTAGAAAGCTTTGAAATATATGATTCTGCTCAGTGTGTCTCATAAATAATGTAGCATATTAAGAAATTTATTTGATATCCTTAGAAATTAAATTAGTTTTAAACTAGGATTGTATGTATCTGTCCAATGTACCTTTCATATGTTTGTATATTTTATTTAGTTCTAAGTAGTCTACTTTTATACTTTCTATAAAAATAATTATTATTGTGCTTTTATATATGCATACTTCAGGATATTTTATGAAAGTTTCCTGGCTACTAAAGACAGCTAATAATTTATACATTTGTACAGAGGAAGGAAAATATCAGGTCTAAGAAGGGCAAGTTAAAAACCAAAAACCAAAAAACCAGGCATAGTAGCATGCATCTGTAATCCTGGCACTCAGGAAACTGATGCAGGAAGATTTCTCTGAGTTCAGGGGCAGCCTGGGGTACATAATGAGTTTAAGGCCTGCCTGCCTGAGCTACGTAGTAAGACGTTAACCACCCCTCCCCCCAAAGGGCAAGTTCGCCTTTGTGGCCAATGTCAGAGGTGAATGCAGCCCTCTTCCTGAGGAATTGGCTCTCAGAAGCTTTTTCAAAAGGTACTTTTTTAAAATCAGAGGGGGAACCGTTTGAAAAATCAAGAATAAAGGGATATCGTTGACAGCGACTTACTGTATCCTCCAAGAGAGCTAGACCCGAGGGCTTTGCATGGTACGACTCTTGTCTGAGGTGGTGGACATGCTAATCCCTGACATGATCGCTATACATCGTATTCACGTATCACGTCATACTGTACCCCACTCCAGTATAAAACAGAAAGAATTCAGGGTGTTGGAGATCGGGGTCTGAATTTGCCTGGTCTGGCTTTTTTAGCCCTTTGCCCTGCGGGGTGCAGGAATTCCAACCCCTTTCCTCCTGTCAGGCAAAGGGTTGCACGCTGCTCCTCGTGTTTGGCTTCTCAGGTGCATGGTGAACGGTCAGAGCGCCCTGTGCTGCCCTCTGTGGCACAGAGGAAGGTTGTGCAGATACCTGCTCGCTCCTGGGCATGCCCCTGTCCTGCCCCGCGCCCGCCTCCCCTCTCCGGAGCAGTGCAGCCTCGTGTTGTTGCGCAGAGTCCCCTTTTCCCCTGTGACAGGCTAGCTGGGAGCGGGTGAAGGTGGCCAGAAAAGGCGAGGCATGGTTGGTTAGCAATGATAGGGAGTGAGAAATACACGGAGGTACGTGCGTCACACCTTAGCACCTTTGAGATCTTTTCCCACTTCGCTTCTAAATGACTGCCTTACGCATGTGTCATCACACAACATTTTTTCTCTAAATATTTCAAACAGAAAGTAAAACAGGTATTCATTCAGCAGTATAATTCTTGACAGAGTCAATCTGCATACTGGGAATTCTAGTTTGCATGAAGGAAGCGGGGCTCCACCCACTTCCTAGTTCTTGGACTGGGTTGAACATGCCCTTATTTTGAACACATACAGACACACACATGCACACGCACACACACACACATACACACACACACACATTCAGGACTCTTTAGCTGCCCTACTGTACATAACTGAGTAGAATAAAAAATGGAAACTGCCACCCTGCAGACTGATGGAGGTGATTGTTTTTCACCTGACAAATGATATTAGAAAGACATCTGGATGGCCTTCAGCTCTCACCTGGAGATACTTTTGTTTAGCAACTGCTTTTCTGTGCCACTCTGGCATCATGAGCAGGTCAGTCTTCAACACCTGTGCAGTAATGCTTTTTAAAAGAACATTAATTTAAATTCTTCTACTTAACACTGTTGATGTAGAGCATAGCAGTGATTTCTAGTTACCTGTTGGCTGCCTCTGGTGGGAGGTGAAAATTGTACCTTCTAATCAAACTGTGCTTTTCCTCCTCCATCAGAGGTCATGACCTTAGTTAACTTTACTCTCCTCCCTTCTCTTCACTTCCCTTTCGCTCCTGTTCCAGTGGATATATGGTCTGTGGGATGCATTATGGGAGAAATGGTTCGCCACAAAATCCTCTTTCCAGGAAGGGACTGTATCCTTGTACCTTTTGCTGCAGCTTTTTCTGTTTTGTTTCCTCTCCCTGTAAACACTTAATCATTTTTACCAGAAGAGTAAAGGTAGAAGGAAAAAGTTGGGTAAGTGATGTAATTATGATTTACAACATGATAATTTCTATAACCTGACCAGTACCACAGATTACCTACCACAATGACTTCTTGTAACTACATTTCCTATGGGATTTTTCTTCTCAAATTACTTTCTTACTTCTAATGCATAATAGCAATGTTAATTTGTTCATAAATAACAGAAGCCACCCAACCTCAAATGATTAGAGTATAATTACCTTCATACATAGCCAAAGAAGCCACTGGATCCTTTTTTTTTTAATCTCCTTTAGAATTTATGTTTCTACAAAATATAGGTATAATGATCTGTGTCTTTGCTGACAGGCTAAACTGTCTATAGCTTCATGGATTGAAATTATTCTCAAATATATTTTCAATAGGTCAGTATAGCATATCTTCTTCAAATTCTGAATTTTCATATTTAAAAATCATTATTATTACTAAAATAATTGTATGTCAGGTGAGTTTAAAACAGGGTTCCCTCTTTTCACTTCGGTATATGACATAGAAGTAGATAATTGCTTTTCCAACTGAGTTTAGAATTTTATAGGTCAGTGTGGATTTGAAGTCCTGTGATAGATTTCATTAGAAATTTTGTAGACAGCTACTTATGAGTTGGAATTCTTAGGTCAATAAGTATGGTTCTTAAGTGTCCACTGGAACACTGTCTAATAAAGGTATACATCTATATTGGTATGATACAGGAATAAAATTTA
>PVIC010020813.1:7592-22047 GCA_004025085.1 Thryonomys swinderianus | reverse complement strand
CATATGAACTTCCAAAGTTGAATCATCAAGAAGAAGTAAAGATATTAAATACCCCAATATCAATCTGTGAAATTGAAAATGTAATAAGAAACTTACTGACAAAGAAAAGCCCTGGTCCTGATGGCTTTAGTGCTGAATTTGACAAAACTTTTAAAGAAGAGTTAACACCACTACTTCTCAAACTCATTAATGAAATCAAAAGGGAAGCAGTACTCCCAAAATCATTCCTGGAAGCAACCATTACCTTGATTCCAAAAGCAGAGAAAGACCCAGACAAAAAACAGAACTACAGGCCAATCTCCCTAGTGAACATGGATATTAAAATCCTCAGTGAGTGGATAAGTAAGATGTGGGTTTTGTACAAAGAGGCATATTATGCAGCTGTAAGGTAAGATAAACTTGAGGCATTTATAGCTAAATGGATGCACCTTGAGGTCATACTCATAAGTGAAATACATAGGACATGGATGTATAAATTCCACATTGTTTCTCTAGAGTGAGAAACTGAAGGTGTAAAGAGGTCCAAAATGTATGATAAGTGTTGTGAAATAGCAAGAAAATGTTCATGGGAAGGTGAGCTGAGGGAGGGCAGAGGAAACTAAAGAAGGGAAAGAAAAATTTGAAGGTAGAAAGGAAAATAGAAACAAAGCTTATGTGTATGGGAGAGGGGCTGAAGGGAGAGGAAAAGAATGAGGAAAAAAATAAGAATCAGGATATAACATCTATAGTTAAATTCTCAATGATGAAGCTGATCATGATGTACCAATATACTCAGTAAAGGAAAAATCCCTGGTGTAAATCCCAATTTTCCAGGGATATTTGGTTTTCAGCAAAGCTTTATTTTATTTTTGTATAAAGTTCAGTTCAGTCAATAGTTAATCATTTTCCTGTACTTAGCTTTCTTTTTTTTTTTTTTTTTTTGGTAACAGGATTGAACTAAGGACCTTGTACTTACAAGACAGGTGCTGGAATCACTGAGGTAAATCCCTGGCCCTTTCTCTGTATTTAGAGGACAATGTCAGAAAAAGTCTCCTCCTTCTATTATGTGCAAAATAAGCAGATCTTCAATGGAGTTCATGGACTCCTTGAGTGATGTTTACACCAGTGAGTTCATTGAATTGCAGAACATGCTGTTTCTGTCATGTCAGACTTGGGCCAATCTGATAAATATGCCTAACTGCTGTGCTGTTTCAGTAACTCAGAATTACTCTGGAGGACATTTCTCGTAGTCCAGACCAAAAGATACATCCCAGGTTTGATCTGGCCTTGTGGAGCTCAGGCTGCTTCCTCCAGTGCTGTGAGATCAGCTGCACACACTGGGAGCTGGTTGCCGTCCAGGCTGAACCCAGACATCCGTGTGTGTTAAAGGGAAGTACATGCCAGGTACTCTCCTTGTTGGCTTTGATTCCTGTTTTTGCTGCCTTTATCAGTGTTCCTACTTATTTGAGACACTTAGAATTAAAACTGTCCTGTTAAGGAAGGGGTGTGGGAAAACAAACAATGTTTTTCAGAGTCCTAATGGTGAGAAGCATTTTAAAAAATAATGTAGCCACTTGTGCTCGCTTCGGCAGCACATATACTAAAAAATAATGTAGCCCCTTGTTTATGTGTGTATTTGATTTTAAGAACTCAATTGGTTTGGTAGTTCCTAATGATTTTGTTGTGACTAGATGAGATGAAAAAATATTTTAAAACACAGTTTGGACGCAAAATTTGCAATAGTAAACTTTACCAGAAAATGAAAACCATACATGAAGGAAAATTTTTATTTCTTTAAATTTCAACCACTAGCTAAATGTCTAGCACATAGAGAAAAGTTATTTATTTATTTAATTTAAGCTTTTTCAGTTTCTTATACCAGATTTTTTTTTTTTTAGGAATTAATTCCATCTATCTTCTGTGATTTTTTTTCCCTTTGTGCTTCCCTCTCAATAGGTAGCATAGGAAAAACAAGTTCATTCATGTGTAGGATGAGACTGGGTTTATGTAATAAAGAACAGTGGTAAAGTCTCACTACCAAGGAAGAAAACTTTCCATATATTAATAGAAGAGAACTCATGTTTCGGGTAGTGTAATAGTCTTAAAACTATTGGTCTTTTAGTTTTTCCTTTTGTCCATAATTTTTAATTATTCCTTCAGTTCAGTATTATGACACGTGTACATTTCTGAAAAGCTCTGGCTATAGGAGATAAGGACATTATAAAACCCAGTAATTCATCAACTCTTATATTAAATGCCCTTGAAAGTTTTTTTTTAGTACATACATGACAGAGCTGAGTGAAAATAAGTAAAAAGATTTAAATGACCAAAAATTTGTATTAGTTGTGATAAATTAAGTTTCAATTGGAATAGTAAAGGGTGGTAGCTTAAATCATTTTAAGTGGTGGCATATCCAATAAAATTAAGCATTCTTAATTTAAGTGTTTAAGCACTAAACGCTTTATGTGAATTTATTATATCATCATCTTTAAGACTTTCAGAGGTTAACAAAATGTCAGTGATTCTGTTAAATGGTTATAATGTAGGGATTTTAAAGTGAGGGTATGAATGCTTTTCTTTTTCTTTTCTTGAGACAGGGTCTCACTTTGTAGTTTAGGCAGGCCCTGTGCTCACTATATAGCCCAGGCAAGCCTCGAACTCAGCAATCCTCTTGCCTCTGCCTCCCGAGTGCTGGGATTACATGTGTGAGCCACCATGCCCAACATTGTGGTATGTGGTACTGATTGCTGGTTGTGGTATGTTTTATGTAGTTACCAGGGATCGAACCAGGGACCTTACGTTTGCTAGGCAGGTGCCGGAACCACTGAGCTAAATCTCTGGCCCGTGAATGCTCTTCTTATAGTTCAACTAATGCAATTTAGGGAAATTTTTAATCTTCTAATGATTCAGTTCTGTTTTCTAGAAATCAAGGTTTTTCAGCTTATCTTTCTGATCCGTCCCAAGCAATAGTGTCTGGTCGGTTAGTACAATACTTACTAATTCCCAAACATTCATTCTCTCTTACATTTGTCCAAAATTGATAATCCAAATATCTACTGTATGCATAACTCTCTCTTAATTTACTAAGGAATTCAGTTAAAATTAAATTAGTTTCTACCTCAGTGGGGTTACTAATCTTACGGGAAGAGATGGCATAAAGACAATTGACAAATATTAGGTTAAGTTAAAAGTTAGATGAGTGCAATTGCTAATCAGTCGCCTGAACAGAGAAGTAAGAGAAACTACCTGAGTCAGCTAGTAAGGAAAATCACATAGTTAAGAATGGAGGCGTGGAATTCATGTAAGCTCTGCACAAATTCTCTAGAATCTATGAATACTTGATTCTAAAATTCCCCTATACCGACTCTTTTGTACTATTGATGAGAAAATTGAGGGCCAGAGAACATAGAAGGATTGACTGAGATTGTAGCCCAGCAGAGGCAGAGGTGGGCTTGGGAGCCAGTTTCCCCAGTCCAAGTCCAGCTCAAAGTCCACAGTGCTTTCACATGGAGCAGTTTAAGAGGCGGGCTGACGAATCCACCCCAGACCTCTCTCTCTTGCTCATATCTCCTTTGGTTCTACCTTTTCCCTCATACTTTAGTGTTACAGTTTATACTTTTAATGATGTTCAAACTACTGAGAAAAGGCATGACCACCCATGTATGTGCCATTGGACTATAACGTACAAGAGATTTTCACTAAAGGAAGAATCATTGTGTAATTTGGAATAGAGATAGTAAAAGAAAATGTTTTGGGGTTTGCCATTGTTCCCGCCCTTGACCTTTTAGGTCCTAATGACTTTCATGTTTTTTCCCTTCCCAAAAGAAACCTTTTCAATAGCTCTTATACATGCCTGTGTTTTCTTGACAAGTACTACCAGGAAAGCAGCATTTGAAAAGTTCAGCATGGCCTCCAATCTTAGGCTTTATCTTTGAAATTATGCACACTGAGTTAAATATTGCTCCATTTGTGGCCTGGGATGGTCCTTAATTCCATACAAAGTTCAATTGCCAAAGAACTCTTAGAACTCCCCTTGTGAATTTGCTTGGTGAGCGGTTCTGGATTTGGCTTTTTAATCTCTCCATCAGGATCAATGTGATCCCCTGTTAAAGCCAAGGTCAAATGGGATAAGCAGTTAAACTTTCTCTTGCGTTTTGCGTGGCTTATTGAAACATGTAACCTTTCTAGGCTTGGTTTTTGCTTTGGAGAGGAATCTGAAGTTCAAGCAGATGTTTCTTTCCTCCTTTTGAAAACTTCTTTTCATTTTACTAGGCATGGTGTCAAAGAAGCAATTGGGGGTAGATTAGGTAGGAGGTGGAAGGTCAGTTTTTCTTTCCTAATGTTGCAAAATAACAGGTTTTGTGTTAGTTTATTCTTATTTTCTGCCAGTTGGGCCACTGAGAGCAAGGGGTTGATTCTTCTAAAGATTTCCTTCCTATATCCCCTCTAGCCACAGAATCCAAGTATAGGGAGAAAAACCAGCACAGCAGCCATCTGAGGCTTTTTGGTAGCAGAAAGCAAATCTTTAAGCGCCCAGGTGTCGCATTTTACAGTTTGTTTCCCCAAAGCAGTTAATGTAAATGCATTTCTTTGATAAAATACTCAGTTTTAAATTTCTAATAATGTATGTGTAAAATAGTATCCAAGCTGCTTCTCTTCCCACTGTGATCCTATGTTTTCTTAAATGAAGCCCCAATCACACATTATTTTTAACTACAAACGACATTTATGGTCAACTTTATTGCTCTGTCATTTCACATGGCTCACTAATGAGGCCCTTAAAATAACTGTCCTTTAGTAACCTGAAGTGTTTGGCCTTCTGCTTCAAAACAGTTTATGGGGCAAGCCATCAAAGTGGAAATGGTGTTTGAAAGCAGAATATTATGCATGTAATTCTATTTTTCTCTGTGTAGATGTACTAAACACCTCTATTTCATATTTTCTATAAAGCCTGTGGATAATGACAAATAATTCCTTAGCTCATTTCAAGTGTTCAAAATAAGTAAGAGAGCAAAGAGTAGTGGATTTATATACAAAGATTATAGAATTTTATGGTTGGGAAGAGATCCTTGCTATGAAACTGCAAATTGTATTTAGTATCATATTGTATTTATCATCAGACTTGCTGAAAAACATAAGTTTGAAGTCTTTGGTTAATTATTTCTTCTTAATTTGCCGTCTTCTATTAGGTAACATCAGTTTTCCATCCTTCTGCCAGTGACTCAGCTGTTTTGCTACCTCCTTGACTGAGTAGATGGCATAATGTATACTAGACAGGAGATGGAATTTTAGCTTTGTGCACATTAGAATCACAAGGTGAGCATTTAGGGGTCCTATTGTCTAGGCCTCCCCTACTAGGAGTCTGATGGAATTGTTCTGATAATGCAATAGGAAGGAAGTGACATCAATTTCTTTTTTTAAAGGTTCTCAGGTAATTTCAGGCAACCAAGACTGAAACCTTGGCAACTAGATGGAGTGAAGACCTAGATCATCTGACTGGCAACAGATCATCTGTTTGCTGACAAACATTTCTGAAACTAAAATGAAACCTGTATTATAATCATCATAAACAAAATATGTGCAGTGACATAGGGAACTGTTTGCATTCAGAGGTTGAGTTTCCTCTTGCATGTTATAATGAATATACAGATTTCATTTTTGCAATCATAAGTTGATAAATTTCTCCTTTACCTCAGCTAATTTGATATTCTTTGCTATTTGCAATAGAACAATTTCTGTTTAAATGTGTGATAGACGAAGTATTTGATATGGAAGAAAAGAGATTGGTTTGTGAAACAAGCAAAGGTTTCATAAATAGTGGTTGGAAGAACTGAAAATAAAGACAGAAGAGCTATCTGAATGAGATATAATACATAATTTATTATGATCTGAGCATGGATAGTGAAGAAAATTGTGATTAGTAAAATACACAGATCTCTAAGCATAGCAGTATATGAATTAACTATTACAGTGTTATTTTTCTTAATCATGACTTTAGAAGTCCCTGGCATAACATCTTTCTCTTTTTTGAGCATTTTACTCTTCTTTAAATAGAGTTTGAGTTAAGAATATGCATGTTTTTCTGCCAACATTTGAAATCATATATCACTAGCTAAACTATGAGCTCCTTGAAGGTGCTGTACTACCTTCTGATTTTGTTCTTACTTTGCAAAGTGTAGCTTGGTGCTTGGAGCATAACTAAGAAAAGGGGGAAACGAAGAAGGGGAAGTAAAAAAGGGTCAGGATAACATATGTACATGTACTCCCTTGATAAATGTATTATGTATTACATTATTAATGTATTATAAACATATCAATTATGTATTACATTATTAATATATTATAAATATATCAATTTTGTATTACATTATTAATCATACACTAAGTGAATAAATAAAATGCAAATTCTAGCTAAAGTACACTTCACAATTGACCTTGAATGAAAATGAGACTTAGCCACTTTGTGCCTGATGGAAAACTAGCTCCATAGAGTTGAAAATATCCTTCACAAGACTAAGGATATTTTATTTTGAAACGGGGTCTTGCTATGTAGCCTCAAACTCACAGTGATTCTCCTGCTTCAGCCTCCTAGGTGTGTCCCACTGTGCCTGGCTAAGGATTTTTTAAAAAATATTTTGAACCTTGTTGTAGTGTTTAATGCAGAGAGACAAGAAATCTACAATGAAATAATAAGCTGAACAAGTGAAGGGTTCTGACAGTTTGTTATTTTATTAATTTTAAGTTCAAAGACAGCTTCTAGCCAAATGTAAGGGTTAACAGTGAGGTCTGGTGCTCCAGGCAAGGGCTTTACAGTCAGACATATTCAAGTTTAACTCATACCTCTGTCATTCACTAGCAAGATGATCTTGGACAAATTTCTTAATTTTTTTTCAGATTTTATGTATAAATGGAGAATATCATCACATTGGCCTTTTAGGGTTCTAAGAGGCATTGAGGCAATATTGTACATTACTCTGCCTAATATTGTTATTTGCCCATTATGACAGATTTCTGGGAAAGACTATTTGTGAAGGACTTAAGCAAACCACATTTCAACATACTGTTTAGGCTTCTTTGGCCACTTTTCTCTGAGCCACCATAAGCAGGAAACTGCTATACAGGTCAGATGAAAAGTGATAATTTTTCTTCCATTCCTTATTTTTTGAAAGATAACATTAAATGGTGGAATCAATGTGGAGATTAGCATTTGATGCCCTAGGTTTAAATCCCAGCTCAAACATTTATTGCTATTTTCTATCTGCCAAATAGGAATCCTAACTTCCTATTGGCCTACTGCCAAACTTTGCTAAGGGCCCTAGTGACAGAACCAATAAGATAGTAATTTCCATACCATAATGGCTGTCCAGTGTAATTATGAGAAAACAGAGACCAGCCCCTTTCTTCTAACCAGAGAATCTGAAAGGAAAGGGAGTGAGAGGCTAACTTTGCAGATCCAGTCTGCGATAGTAAGTATATCACTGAAATTGTGACAAAAAAGATTCAATTTACTCATCTATTTAAAAGGAGTTAGTCTTGGGAATAATCAATTAGCATTGGGGGGGGTACTATGAAGTTCAAAAGTATTTTTGGCTGCCTAAAACTAGGGAAGACAAAAGAATCTAAGAAGAATATCACAAACTTATAAATGACATCATCATTCTCACTTGGGCACAGTGACCCAGTAAATCATTCCCCCATTTGAAGGTAATTACCTACCTTATGGCTGACATGTTTATAAAGTAAACCCAAAGCATTTAGTTTCTGTTGGCTTTTGTTTAGGTTTGTTTTTCCTGTTGTCTCGCCCTGGGTCTAAAGAAAGCTTGCACATAATAGGAATGGCATGGAGCTATTTAAAAAATATGTGGCCAGAGGAGGAGCTAGTGTGGAAGAACAGCCACCAAAAAATAAACAGTATCTACTTTTATGAGGACTTTAATGACAGTGAGACCCACAGAATGCGTCTTACTGCCTGCCACAGACAGGGCATCCATGCCCTTTGTTTGGCCTTCTGTGTTGATCTGCTCACCCAAAGTACCTATTGCCACATTTACTTCCATTGGCAGGAACATTTGCTTTCTTCTCAGTGTGCAGGTTTGGATCCACTTTCTTTCTGGAAATATATCAAAGTCAATCTCCAGCCTGCGGTCTACAGTACAGAAGACTTTAGTCATAGCTTGGTCCAACTTCTGAACAACAGTACTCAGCTTATGATTTCTGAAGTGTTTATGTTAACTCCAGCCACGCTGTTTACTGCCATTGTTGACACTAACACTGTTCCGTCCAGATGAGGGAACAAGATCAGCAACCGAGATGGTTTTATGTTGTAAGTTCTACTTGCAGATGTCCTGAAACTAATGAGAGCAGGAGTATTGCTGTCTCTGATCCCATGATCAGAAAATGAAGGTTCTTGGGGCCATTCAGACAGGGTTTATTTTCCAAGGTTAAGAAGTTATGGGGGGAGGATAATATGAGACCTTCTTAAACATTGCCTTTGGGAATTAAGAGATAACTTGCTTATGGGGGGGATATTTCAGAGGCCCTTCAAAACCTGTGCAGAAAAGAGTATTTTAATAGTGTCTGCTTTACTATTACATTTGAAACCTCTAGGATGTGAATTGTTTGGGATATGTAAAACAAGTACTGAATTAAAGTAGTTTTCAATCAGCTAAAAAGAGGCTTTATTTTTACAACAATTTTGGCTCTTGTAGACACGGTTTTGGAGCACACACTGCCTAGTCTTAGAAGTATGCATAGAAAGAACCTTGCTTCATTTTTCCTTTTGGCTCTCATTTGTTTAATATTATATTAATGGACAAGTTGAGCCAACTAAAGAGACAGACAAAGAGGCAAGTTAAGAGAAGGATGATTTTAATTAACTAACTCTTTTTGAGCTGCTGAAATCTGTCCCTTGGATTGGCAACATGTTGCCATTAGAACCAGACAGACTCTGAAAAATGTTAAGTTTTCTTTTTACTTGAGTTTTTAAAAAGTAATTTGTTTTCAGGAGAAAGGAAGGATCTGTTTACATGGCTTTCTGTATTGCTCTCAAGACATAGATGTATTTCTCATCATTACTTGAAGAAAAGTACATGAAGATATTGATGGAGTTCTTAGACTTATTCTGTAAGGGATGACAAGATCACAATGGGAACTGGATATGGGTGACAAAAACAATTTTCTACCTGCACACTGTGGAAATTGTGTATTTTACACTAGGATGATAATTTGGACAGTAGCTCAAAGTTTGCAACAATAGGATTCAAAACACATCTAAGTAGAGATTTTGTTCTAATCTACTAAGCTTGGATCATAGAATATAGGATATTAAAAAAAAAAGCCTGGTTAGTTCTTTTTTGCACGGTTTAGAAAATACATATACAACAGTATTTTTGTATGTTGAACACTATATCTAGAGATGAATTGTGTTTTTCTAGTAAACATTTTCTATTGTAGTTTAATTTTTAACATCTAAAATTCTGTTACACAAATAATATAGTAAATATTTAGAAAAACATTTATTCACTTGCCTTGCCAGTGAGGCTAAGGTACTCTAAAGTGAATGTCTTAAATTAAGAGAAATTTTTTTTTTTTGAGACAGGGTCTCGCTTTGTAGTTCAGGCTGGCCCTGAGCTCACTATGGAGCCCAGGCAAGCCTCGAACTCAGCAATCCTTCTGTCTCTGCCTCCTGAGTGCTGGGATGACAGGCGTGAGCCACCACGCCCGGCGAGAAATTTTGTTAGTAATGTTGGTAACTAACCTTTATCTAGTACTTGCTATTGACTGGAGAAGTGAGAAGCACTTTGTATGTGTGGCGAAGGGTGATTAACTTTCTTATCTTACTTCCCTTTTTCCCTAGCAGTCCGTTGTAGTGGTTATATATGTCCAAGTTGGTTAGTTCTTCCTACTGGTGTGTGAATGGTTACATGTACCACTTTGGCTAAGCCTATATGATTTTCTCATATATGATGATCTGTGTTCTTTCCTTTCTGTTAGCTTGATACAGACAAACAAGAAAATCTTAGAAGTGATGTGCTAAAAAGAGTGAGGTTGCAATAGTCCTGCTGAGTAGCACTTCTTGACAATTAAGAATACCAGTTTGGTGCTATAAGGGTGTGAGAAAGAGATTATTGTCTTGTTGAAAGCATTACTGGTATATAACAGCTAGCATTAGTTAAACACATATATACTGCTTAATTCTTTGCTGGGATAAGGATAGTATCTAACTCTATTTAGTAGTCAGATGTTATAGCATCCACCTGTAATCCCAGAATTTAAGAGGCTGAGGCAAGAGGATCACTGTGAATTCAAGGTTGGCTGGGGCTATGCCATGAATTCAAGGCCAGCCTGAGCTACATAGTAAGACCCTGACTTAAAAAAAAAAAAGACAAGGAGAAGAAAAAAATCTTGCTCTATCTATAGAAGCTGAAACGGATCATAGAGATTTTAAAATATGTGAGTGGAACATAGTTCTTAAATGATAAAGCTGGGTTTCATTTATTCATCCATTTATTTTGTGGTACTGGGAATTGAACTCAGGACCTTGCACTTGTGAAGCAGGCATGATACCACTGAGCTAATCTCCTGGCCAAAGCTGGGTTTTAATATGAGATTTATGTGTGGGGGACTCTTCCTCCTGTTATAATTATCAGATAGTCTATAAATTTTTATACCCATTAACTTTTGCTTCTAATTTGAGGGTTATACTCAGGGAAATTTTTCACACAGATAACTGGGGAAATGTTTCAAAGGGAACTGAGAATTATATAAGTTATAGAACATCAAATATTTTAGATTACAGTATACTAAAACATATCACTAGATAAATATATCTGGCATATACACACATATATAAAGGTTATAATCAATATTGCCAAATAATCCCACTCTGTGGTGGATTTTTAGTAAATTATTTAAAACATGTTAATAGCAATCACTTTTATTACTGTCTAATATTTTACTCAAGCTATTTTCACAGAACTGTTTTATGGTTTCAATCATGGGAATCTCCACAGTCACTTTGAATCTGATGGATTCTGTATTTTTAGTTCCCTGAACCTCATTGTCATTCAAGAGATGCTGGCTTTTCTGCATCTATCAAGGGGTGGGACTGTAACTGCACCACGATGTTTGAATCATGGGAAAAGATGCTTTGAACTGTTGCCATAATATATGCACAATCAAGTAAATAAGCAACTAAATCCATCACAGGATAATGTAGTTTTAAGTGTGGAGATTTATTTATTCATTTAAAAGAAGAAAAACTAGTAATCTGAAATCCTGAATCTTAAGCAAGTACATATCCAAATGAAAAAGCCTACTGGTTACTAGAACAATTTGAATGTGAATTAAACATGAAATAGTCTTCTCAAAACCAGTAGTGAAGTGCATGAAGGCATGGGGGAAGCTCAAACTCTCTGTAACAAAATGCCTGAAATACCAGAGGAAATACACTTTTGCTATTATATTATAAAATAACATATTTATTCATGGTTAATAACCAAGTATAACATTCCAAAGTCCTTCATTCTCTTACTGAAACATTGGAATGATTTTCCATAATAAAAAATGAAAATAGAAGTTGCTTCTCAGTAACAGGATGACGAGTTGGTTTCAGTGAAAAGTGTTGTTTGGCAGATTTCTCTGTTTCGCTGATGGTTCCCTGCTAATTCTCAGCATTACCTGTTACTTTTGACCTCATCATTCTGAGAGTAGAGTCTAGTTTACAGGCCAAGCTTCCTAGAGGAACACCAGGTCCTACTCTTTGCAAATAAAGCTCCATTTAGTCCTGGCAACGCCAAACTTTCTGGTTCAAAGAGAAGAGTCTTATAAGACTTCTTGGACACCAAATAACTCTTACAAAACAACATTTTGATGAATTAAGTGTAAATGAATCAGAAACATATGGATTAAATTTCCTTTGAAATATGCATGCCTTTTCTGAATTAAGGGGTAAAACATTTGGCAAAATGTATTTTGCTGAATGCAAAATACTAGCATAAAGCTCAGTGTTTTCTTGAACCCCCAAATTATTCTGGAGTCTTTTTCTTTTAAAATTAATTTGTGCTTGGGCTTAGTATTGTTTTTTTTTTATATTTGGAAATGGCTTTATTCTGACCTCTAATTACTTCAAGAGATTTGTGCTTTTTTATTGATAAAAATCCGTCAGATATATACACCCAGCTTTATAGTTGCATGTTCTTTTGATAGAAAAAAAAGTTCTATTTTCCTGCCACTAATTGGGAAATCTTAAGTTTATATCTTTTTCAAACTTAAAAGTACTAAGTAAGTTGTCAGAATTTTCTCCCATGCTATGATCACTCAGAAATAGGCACAGGCCAGAGGATTTTTGAAGATGGGGAAGAGGCATCAGATTTCAATTGCACAGAGATAAACAGATTGACATCCAGTGAAATGTGGTGCTGTGGAGTCCTCCATCCTTTGGCTGTTCTAAAGACACCCACTCCTTCTTTGCCATGCCTCACTGTGCCAGAGAAACAGTAGAAGTGGGCCCTGTAGGTTTAATAAGTTTTCTATGCCTTTGCCACCTTTGACTTTATCAGCTTCTTTGCATGTGTTTATGCTAAGAGAAGACAGAAGTCTAGATGTTTATTGAATTAGCTGTATGCTCAGTGCCAGTGGAGGGCTCACTCTTATTTCACTAGAGAATTCTGGATAATAAATGAAAGACTTCTTGATCTCTCTGCTTTGGATACTTTTTTTGTACTGTAAATCATGAAGAAATAAGTCATTTTTCCTCTTGAACCCAGCCTTCCCTTCTTCGGATCTTTGCACATACTGTTCTCCGAGGTTGGACCACTCCCCTGCTTCCTTCCAACCAGTGCTCTGGCTAATGATGCTATGCTTTTAAGTCCCAGTTAAAATGTCACTACTCTGCTGACTAGGTCCTTCTCTCTCCCAAAGCCTTTCATTTCATTTATAGCACTTAAAATCATAATTTGTAATTATTTTAAAGATGTGTTTGTTCCCTTGTGTTTTTTTTTTTTTGGTCTATTTTTTCCACAAAAGCAAAGATTTTATGATCTTTTGTTAAACCCTTTCACAAAGAACCTGGCACACAAAAGGTGCAAATAAGCATTTATTGAAAGGCAAGGCCTTAGGGGGTCTTGTATTTTCCTTTAGGGTTGCTTCATGAAAATCCTATGACAAACTTGCTTCTGATAGAATCTGGGGTTTCTGGAACACCACTTATTTGTGGCTGTTGACTTGGCTTAAGGACTCAGACTCTACTTCCCATAGCATTCTTGGTTGATTATTTTGTAAGCAGTTCTTCATTTTATTTTTCTAAAATGTAAAGGGTATGCATGCATTGTGTTATATGGACATGGTCTTTTGTTTGGATATATTTGAAGAGAGCACATTAGCAGGCCTGTCTGTGGTCTGGAAGGCACTCTCTTGTTCAGAGAAGGAAAAGAATAATGGTTCATCATATACAGGTGAGATGAGATATGATTAAAAAAACAACAAGCCCATGTGTCATCTGGTTCTGAAAAGATATGTAGAAATGATCTAAAGCAGATTTTTAATATAAGTGAAAGAAATTCAGATTATTAACAGGCAGGAAAGGAGTCATTATGACATGAACCATGTTAGTTATTGAAGTTATTCAGATCAGTAATACTGTATTCCTGTCTTTAAGGACTGGTAATGTATCTCAGGAAAAGCTATACATGCAGAAAGGATAAAGAGATTGCAGTGCCATGAATAGTATTTCTCCTTCCCTGAGGCAGTTATGTTCTAAGATTCTCCAAAATGGCTGAAACTGTAGAGTACCAGACTCTGGCTATGCTATCATTTCCCTATGCTAGCATGCCTACAGTAAATTTGAATTTATAAATTAATCTGTAAGAAATCATCAACACTAATAACAAAGTGGGACAATTATAATAATATACTAAGTAAAAGTTCATTGAATATGATTGGCCTTACCCCCCGAAGGCCTTACTGCACTGCATAGTACTCATCCTTCTCGCGACGGTATGAAGTAACACGATGGCTGTGTGAGGAGAGGAGTAAAGTGAGTGACACACGCACTGGGATGTTGCGTTAGGCTCTCATGTAAGCATTATTTGAGTACAAACTGTAGTGTTATAACTGGCAGTTTGTAATCCTGCCTGGTCCGGTGACCGTGCCATCTCTGTAATCCGATGGCCTTGGGAGGGTAAGCTGGGACGCAGAATCACAACATCCAGACTCTGTGTGGGTTGGGAAGCTTCTTTAGTTTTGGAAGTTGCAGGCATTTACATAGGGCCTCTTGGGATGTGATTGGATGAGAGGGCGGGCAGCAGCAGTGCTCAGGGCAGGGTGTGATTAGGCCCAAAGGTGGAAGCAGCATTTAGCAATGTATGATTGTTCTGCGTCATCTGCGTCAACTGTGTCAAATGCATCTGTGTGTCACTATGGTTTCTTAAAGGGGCATGGCATCTTTTTGTCTGGTAGGGGGAGAGGGGGAGGGGAG